>JARHVA010006027.1:662500-672500 GCA_037957365.1 Torreya grandis
TATTGTCATTCAAAGTAGCCTCACGAGAAGAAATTTATAATCTAATAGTAACCATTTATTGTTGATGATATTTTATAATATTCATAATTGATAAAACATTTATTGGAGAGATTGATAAAATGTTTAAAAATTATTAATGTGTTTAAAAATTCCATCCATATGGCATGAATGTGTAAGTGTAAATTTATTATCATTGAATTTGTTATCCTTAGTGATGTCACATGAGGATTTTAGTACATTCGATACTTTTATGGCAATTAAATGTTCATATAATTTTAGTGATGATGTTACAATTAGAATTTTAACTAATTTTTTTAAAGGACATATTTTGGTATTTGATGCATTTTTTCCATCTTCATTTTTTAATGCACCATTTTACTTAGTGACTAAATATTATTTAGTAGAGATTCCATGATGTCTTTATTTAGATTTTTAAAATTTTCAAATTTAAATGGAGGAAGAAGAGAGTCATCACATTTTATAAGGGGGATATTATTTAGAAATATTGGAATTATATGCATTTTAATTCATTTATTTGAAGGAATATCTTCCTTATGATTAATTTATAAATCAACCATTATTTTTTATATACATGTCAGGACTTTTGAAAATCGCATGGAAGAACATCTTGATCGTATCTATCTATTTTTGTGGTATAAGTTTCATGAAGGGAATGATTATATGACTAATGTTATTGGTGACTAATATCATGGATCAAATAATCTCATATAAATTATGGGTGAATAGTGGGTTTAGGATAGTAGCTAGGAGTACCTTGAATATGTTTTGTAAGTTTAGGCATAACATATGCTAAATTATGCTCATATGGTATTGTTTGATATCTTTGGTTATCAAGGGACATAGATTGAATAATATGCCTTTATTATCTTTCAAACTCAGGCATTTGTTTGGTATATTTCTATATGGAGGAATTATTTTGTTTATTTTTTAAAAAATTAGGAAATATATAAATCAAGAACAAAATAGGAAACCCTAGGAAATAACACCATAGAATTATTTGCATTCATATAGATCATGTCCACCACATTTTTAAACCTAAATTGAGATGGTTAAATTTAGTATAGGGTTAATAATATATAAATGAATAATTATAAGGTTGATAAATAAATATATACAAGGCCAAATAATTTTCAAACTCAAATAAACAATTTTATGAATTTAGATACTGAGATATGCTAGAAATAGTAAGTAAAAATATTTATTATTATAAAAATGAACTTAAAAGAGTAATTAGATAGCTTACTTTACACATGTGGATTTTATATTAAATGGGATGGAATTATACCATATCTAGATCCTATAATGGTCATCAGATTCTATAAATTTGACCTCTATATCCTCAAACACTTACATCAATCTCTGACGGTTGTGTGGATGCTTCTGTCTAACTTGAATGAAATAATACATTACATAATACCTATTATATATGTATTTTAACACCTAGGATATTATGGTTTCTATTTTACCTTGCCCTAGTGTGCTCAAATCTAAATTATGGACTATCATTCCTTACCAAATAGAAAACCCCTAGTTCTTCATCTTCATAGTGGTTATGAGAATAATGGGTTATTGGGATCATGGTGTTGAGCCAACCTTAGATACCCCTATATCAATGTGTTTTACCTTAATATACACTAATCTCAAAAGGTCTTAAGATTGATGTAGTTATCCACTATGTGCTAACTTATGTGTGCAAAAAGATGCAATATGTGGAAAGCAACTAAAATAGTGACCTATCTTGTAACTTGGAAAATAGGACCCATGGGATTCTTATTTAGTACTTCATACCTATACATGTGATATCCATATGAAATATATGGAAATAAGATAAAATAGGGAATATTATCTCACTTCAATGAATGATGTAATGATTTTAGTAATTTGCATTATGAGTATTTAGGTTTATGTTAGGTGTGGAGTAAATGAGGGTTTATATTATATAAATATGTATATACATACACACACATATATAAATCACTTTTTGTAAATAAATCACATTCAATAACTTAATAAAACCTTAGGTATATGTTTCATTTTAAAAATTTATGACTTTATGGCACTAGATATTTTCTTCGGAATATGACACTAACGTCAATGTAGAGATTTGGTTGGGATGAAAGTGTTAGAGAATATGGGAAATAGGTACATGTCCAAAACATGTAGAGGATAATAATAACCATTTTTATGACACTTTTAGCATCATAGATGGTTTGGGACATTATAATAACATTGGAAAGATTAAAAGATAATAAATTTTGGATAAAGAGATAGTGTATGTAAGCCTTTCCACAACATGAAGGTATAGAAGCTAAAGGTACATCCATGATATGTATTTTTCAAGCGTAAAATATTGAGGTGTTATATAGTTAATATTTAGTGTCTACAATATGGTATTATTGAAAAGGTGTTAATAATGTGTTAGAGAAATATCCAAAGGTAAATCAATTTCACCTATAACATCATATGAATTCCTATCAAATGCTTTGACTATTTTGGTCGATGGTGATAAATCATCATGTGTATATCCAAAATGTGTAATTAATATCATGGTATATAAATTATCACTAGCACAATATCAATCATAACAATATTTATTGGCTAGAGGTCAAGGTATGCTTAAATAAATAATGAATGAAGATTTGAGTAATCATCCACTATTTTAATGTCATCAAATGTAATATAAGGTTTATGAACCAAAATATATATTTTAAATTTATAGGTGCCAATAATGTCATAAAATTTGTACCCATAATGTGATGGAGGATGATGCATATTATATTCCTTTTGAACTTCTATATATTTCATAGAATGATCTTTGAAAGGATTGTTAATTTTTTTATTCTAGTGATCACTAGGTTCAAATATTATGATTCAAGGTATAACATATGTTAATAAAATTCCTAGGTCCTTGGTGTTAGTAATAATATGCATTAACATCATATCCTTTGGGTAGATGTCGACTCATATCAACCTTTATAGGAGGAAGGATATAATTGAGAAACCACTCCAAAATATTCTGAATCAAATAAGATAGAGACTCAATTAATATTGTAAATTATCTCTTAGGTGCCCCTAATAAGATGAGTCCATTATGTTTATATGATACTACATTAAGCATCATGGTTTTTTTTCTTTTTAGGTTTCATAGGTTTCACCTTGTAATCTAGTTTGATATGAAATTTGGTATTTGATGTAGTAGTGTGTTTTATACATACTCAAGGTTTTCTAAATAAATAAGCTTCATTTAATAATATATAACAATAGGTCATAATTTATTAAAATATTCAAAATTATGGAAAACAATAAACTAATTTACTACAGAAAAAAAAATTACTTGAAGATGTATTGAAGCTCTTTATCTATAATTGGATTTGTCATTTTTTTCATCATTACTTTATATCTCAAAACATAATCATTGATAGATTCATTAGTTACTTATTTAATCTTTCTACTTTGAGCATATGACAATTTTTTAGTGATGTTGATGGATAAATGTGATATAAACTATTTTTTTAGAGGTTTGAATGCTTTTAATGATTGGATTGGTTATTCATATAAACATCATAAAACATAGTATTTTAGTATCCTTGTAAGTAATCTGATCAAAATTTTATCATAATAAAGTATGTCACATATAATTATAAGATAAGATATTCAAGATCATGCATCCCATCATAAAATGTGAACTCGAGTGGAACAAAAATTGTTGGGAAATGGTGTAAAGATATTTTAGGTGATAGAGGATTTTGTAATAGTTATTGTTAATCCATATCATCAAGAGACTTTAAATCATTTTTTTCAATATTGGTAACATTGTATTTCAAATATTTTATAACTTTGATAAGGGATTTCACTATAGACCCATTTGGATTATGAGTAGATAGTTGAGAAATCACACAAGGGGATGTAACCATGGTTTTATTTTATATAAGCATTGAAATTCATATTTGAGTTTAAGCATTACCTATCCCCATGGTGGATGTATTAATAATATTTTGGTCCTTAGGGAATAATGGTTTAATGTCATAATTTGTCCCACTACTAGATGTAAGAATCTAGTATGTGCTCAAGGGGAGGGAAAAATCATTTGTGCCTTTTGATTTTTTATTTTCTAATATAGTTTAGAATATCTCATCAAGATCCTTAGGATATTGATGAATTTTCTATTGAAACCTATAAATATTTCTCATTTGATTTTGATATATTTCTTCAAATTCATTATTTTCACTAGATTAATTATTCTCATGATTAGAATAATTTTATATGATAACCTATTTAGCTTTTTTTTTAATTTTCATCATCAACACTCTCATTCGACATTAATTTGATACTTCATTTATTTGAGCCATCTTAGGTGGTAATATAAGAAGTTCCTTGTGTTCAATAGAAAAACCACCTAATCTAATACTATGCCTAGGTTTCATATAAGTAATATAATAAATCTTAAACAAAATGAAGAAAAATCCTATAGATTTTATATACCATAATGCAAGCCATTATTTTAATAAAGAGACCTAAAGGTTGATATCGCCATATGATTTATTTATTTTGGGAAATAACATGTTTAATTCCTAAATAATAAATGGGCTTGAGTAGATAAAATTAGTGAATAATATGCAATAATTAATCCACTAATTTATTTAATCAAGTTGTATTTTCATTTTTTCTAAACATAGTAATGAGTAAGAGAAAATATGTCTTAGCTTATTTCAGACTATTATGGCTGAGATAGAGTCTAATACTAAAGAATAAAGACTATGACACTATTTCAAACTAAGATTTGGAATTTATTTTTTGATTGGATAGAACCATTGAAAACAAGACACCCTATTATCTGATGTTATAGTCATAGTCTTGACACTATTGTCCAAACTGCTCAGAGAGATATGATTTATCTAGGTTTTGTTCACAACATCTGTATGAGCCTATGTGCCAAATTTTAGATCCTCGCTACTCCATGTAAAGTTAATTCTTTGTGTTTATGTCTTCTATGTAATTGAATGGAATTTTATAACGTAGGGAAAAATGTTTAGTGTGTAAAGGATATGCTGGATGCACTTCACACCCCGTGTGTAGGCATGTCACCTACATAAAAATACTTTGAGGAGGGATCAAGCTATATGTAGTTCTCCCATTGAAGTGCTTAGTGTAATAGTGTGATGAAAATTCAAGTAAATACAAAAATAGGTATACTAGGAATGACTAATGATTGCTGTAAAGGTTTGAATAAGCTTGAAATACTATTGGATGATGTATGTAGAGAAGAGGGAAAAGTGCTTGAGTAGTCTTGCTTGTATTCTTGATTCTCTCTTGTAAATGAGTGCCAACCCTTATAAATGGAATTTTAATGGCATTTTATAAGGTATTTAATGATCATGGGTTACATGAATTTATGATATGCTAACATGACTTAGGATAAGGATCTAGGAGAATATGACTATTTGAACCAAATTTGCACTTGGAAAACAATGCTAGAAATATGACACCATGAGTTTCAGCATTGTAGTCCAAGTTTTGGTATTGTTTTCTTAAGCGAAAGAGACCTAGGGGGTGGATTTATCATGGAAATATTAGCCTAGGTTAGTAAGGGTTTAGTCTAGAAGGCTATAGATGATTGGGAAACTATGAAAACATGCCTAAGAGGGTCAAGAGAGAAAGAAAAATGGACCTATATATTGGGTGTCATTAGCCATATTCAAGTTACCAAATTTATCATTTTATATGACTACACCATAATAGTTTACACCATATGGGTCTATTACATAAGCACACTATGTAAATAAAATGTTTGAATGTAATAGTATATTATTCAGATCTAGGCAATATAAAAAAATTACTTGATAATAAGTGAATTCAAGCATGTGTAATACATATAACAATGATGGTACAATAAAGCGTTAAAATAATCATATCTTATTTACTATATTGTTATGAACTTTCATTATTTCCTAGATTTGTCTCAATTCTAAAACTCAACTCTATGTTTCATTTGTTTAATTTTTTGACTATTTTTCTTCCCCAATAGCTACCATCAAAATCTAACACTAAATTAGTGATAATTTATTTATTTGGTACGTTTTTATCCTGCCCAAAATATAGTCTAATTTTTTAGTCCATTAATTTTTATTTTTTGATTTTTTGTTGCATGTGTGTTGATGTATTTAGATCTTTCACACATATTGTTGATGATTGTGTATGGATAAAACCCCTAGCTCTTCATCCTTAGGTCATGCTTGCCAAAAGAAATTGATTAGTGATCTCATGGTGTGAACCTAAACTCAAACACCCCTATATTAATGATGACTTCCTACATATATATTAATTATAGGAGGGCATCATACTTATGTAGTTTCACCCTATGTGTGGGAATGTGTGTGCACTAAGGTAAAATATACAATATGAGGATGCATGGAGTGACATAGATTATAACTTGACAAATATCTCTCATGGGACACTCTTTGAATTCTTCAAACCTTTTTTATGACTAACACTATGATAATAAATAAATATGGTTGAATATGAAATAATAACACAATTGTATAATTGATTGATTAAGATATGGTTGGTGTTTTCTTGGTATTTTATAGATGATCAATGAGATGTCTTAGACTTGTATTTATACCACACATTTTTAATATATATAAAGATAGGTGTCAATAAGATAATTAAGTTAACCAATACGTTTGAAAACATTTTAAATTTGTATGATTGTTGTCAACTAGACATTATAAAATGATCTAGAACTAGCATTGGTAATAGTGTCCTTATGTGGATAGTAGTATCTAAAGGGATAGAAAATAGGTAAGGATATAAAACTGAAAATGAAATAAGTTTATTAGGTTATCATATTTCTATGTAGTATAAGATACATGGGTCATATTAATTATGTGTATTAGACTAATAGATAATCATTTAAGCATACTGAGATGGTGAATGTGAGATTTTTTATGATAGGGAGGTCTATAACTAAGGGTGGAGATTTGATTAATTTTTTCAAATGTACAAAACTAAAATGATTTAAATATTTAGTTTTAGTATCTATAATTTTAATTAAAAATTAAAATAATTAGAACCACACCAATAATTGATAGTAGAGAAAAAAATAGTATAAATAAGATTAAACCACTTCATGAGACAAAATAATACAGCCATGCAATAAGAACAATTTTTTAATATGATGCTCAATTAATTACCTTTATATCCTATATAAACACTACTTAGTCTATGTTTACACCATAGTCTAACCATTTTAATAATAGGACAACATAGATAAATGTGAAAACATAAGATAAAGATTGATGTAAGGAATATATTAACCAGACACACTTAGTGGAGACACATAAATAAAAATTTAGTCTAAAAAATGATTTTGTGACCACCCTTTTGATAGACATAGGTCATATCTTACCGTAGGCAATTTTAACCAATTTACTTCACTTTTAGAGTCATGCATTTTCCTTCCAATCAACCTAAATGATACCATAATGTCCATATCTTTCACATAAACTAGTCTAAGATCACACTCAAATTATCCTTAGTACATAGATCAACTATTTTTTCATCTCATACAATAATTCCATAATTAAAAAATAACACACCAATCTCTTTTCCGAATCCACCTTTTTTTTCTTGGAAAATAATGGCCAATTTAGAAAACTAAAAGTTATGGAAGGGTTAACCTATAAATTTAAAAAGTTTAATTTGAAGGAATTCATAGAATACCACTATAAAGCGACAATTCAATCCATTTTACACACAAGAATATTACACAATGTAAAATCCTTAGAATCATAATTTAAAATTAAGAAAAAATCTTTATTTGTCCCAATTATTATTACACATAGCCTTAAAAACCTTGATCTAAACTTTGAATACTTAAAAGGCCATAAGTCATGGTTAAAACACTTAACCACATTAGGATTGCAACATCATCTAATATTTTGCACTAGTATTTCACACACACCACAATAACATGGGAGAAATATATGGAGTTTAATCCCTCATCATAGTGGGAGGTGATGTCAAGCACAACTTCTAATTTTGACCCATAATTTTTTTGTTTTTGCATTCATATTCCTATGCCATTAAACCAAGATTTTGAGTGAAGAAAGAGTTACATAATGGTCTCCACATTAGATCAAAATATCCAACATAATACATAGAATAAATGTAGGTGAAGGTGAAACTAACCCAAAAATATTAGGACTCTATTATCATATAGAAAATAGCACTCCATCATGATAATATTGTGCTACACCCACTATCTAATTAAAATGCTTATGTCTAGAATCCCTTATAACCCTTGTTCCTAGTCTATAACTAGTCATCATAGTCTCCCTATAAATTGTAAATCTATAAATAGTCCACATATTAATTTCCCAACTAATTTTATGTTTCTCTTTCATGCTTTCCATATTTATTAGTTTTCACAATTTAGCAAGATCTAAATCAATTTATGTCATTTATTGAATATCTTTAACAATCTAATTTTGCATATTGGTTTATCACATTTAGGTAGATAATTTATTAATTTTCCAAAATATGATAAAACATATTTGTGAACTCTTGTATTGATTGAATGTTTCAAAACCCTAACCACAAATGTTTATATGATTTATATCCTTATTTTTGCTTTTCCTAATTATTATTTTAGGGTTTTCATATTTGATAAATTATGGAATAGCATAAATATATCAAGTTTATATTTCATATTTTATGCACTCTAAGAAAGTTATTTATACTTCCTTTAGAGGAAGAGATAGATTAAATGAAATTTTGAGCATGCTCAATTTGCTTTTATGAAAACACATAACATAAATAATAATACATAAATATCACATCCTTAATATGTGATTACACACACTAAATATGTAGATATTAATTATACTACTTCACACATGAATAATATGATCAAGATAACATTTTTCCTCAATATGTATAGCAAGATGCACTCTCTCATATAAGTGGTGAGAAAATAAAATTAAATAAATTGGAAGTTATCTAGAGTTTTAGATAAATATTTAAAAAGAAACAGCTTTATCATCTTATAATGTTTCAAACCCTTTTTGTACATTAAAATTACAAGCATGGAACATTTATTTCACATTTCTACTCCATTTCATATAATTTATTTACCACCATTTAAAATGAGGGAAAAATAATTATTTTAATAGACTAATATGCCAATTCATACCTAACCATTAGGAACACCACATTTTCTTAGCATGTTATTATTCTCCACATGTAAAATCCCTTAACTGTCAAGATCTATAGACTAAGGTGTTACATTTGGAGTAAGGTAATTCAAAATCTAATCATGAACTAGATTCTCACATTCTATTACACACTCGATTGGCACCACATTTAATAGGATATCCTCTACCTATTAATTTTATGACACCAAAGTTTATACTATATGATGGAATGGGTGACCTTAACAATATCTCAAAGAATTTAATGTAATATGTTAGGAATAAATGTTTAATGGAATGTTATTATCTAAGTTATTTATAATAATTATAAAGGAATATTCATTAAAATGTTTTGATGAATTACCACATCAATCATTCCATGCATTCTATCCATTGGATGCTATGTTACTAGCACATTTTTCAACCAATAGTAGTAAAAAAGATTCATATAATTAAACTTCTTATCTCAAACAAAAATGTAATGATCCTATCATATAATATGTATTAAGATACAACACTATGTTATCCAAAATGACAAATAATATGGTAGACAAATAATTGTAGGATATATAATATAAAAATTATCTTCCAAAATTAAATGAGTCTATTTTGTTTAATTTGTTTACATCATTAATAGATGTGTGCCACACATAGAGGAAAGGGAAGTCAAATTATTAGAAATTAATAAGCTTAAGGCCACCACTACTTCATATTTCAATTTAAATATTTAATGTAAGACACCTTACAAGGTGATTCCAACTCATAATAAAAATGGTAAAAATGAATCG
>JARHVA010006027.1:677500-685000 GCA_037957365.1 Torreya grandis
AAGAAACAGACATGGTGACTATACTGTGCAAATAGGTAATGACTCAAAAAATCCAAAATACTTTATAAAATACCAAATAAAATATGATCACAAAGTTTAATGATATTTTTAGGTTTGAAAATAGATTTATTTGAGTTGTAAGATTTGAAACCCTAGTTTGGTCTTGACAGGCCTATACATGGCTGAGAGCATATAAAAAGAGATAAAATGAGTTTTAGGTGATTTAAAATGAAAATAAATATTTTTTAGTGTCTAAAACAACTTTATTAACCTAATAAAATATTTATTTGTCTTGGAACAATCACCAAACATCATATATGCAAGTTTTTTATAATTTTGAGTCTCTTTATAGGAGTATATGACAATTTTAGTTATATTTTACACCTATACAAGGATTTGAATCCTATAAAAGGATGAATAAAAAAAATATAGACACCAAAATATTATTAATACTCATAAAACTCAATAAATACTAAAATGACATAAAAAATACATCCCTTTCTAGTCATTATTAACTGTGTATACACAAAATTCTAACATGACTAAAACATACTATACCTTGTATGGGTTTTTACATGAAGAATAAATAAATATGATATAAAATAGTTTCTTATAAATCATATTTCACTTACATTAATCTATAAATATTTATCATAATCAATATATATACTTTATAAGGAGTTTTTTGTTCATTTCTTGTTTAGCTTATACACAGGCTTATCACTTATAACAAAACACAGTCTTGATACTCTATTTGAATTTTTTTCTCTAAAAAATTGTATAACTTCAATTATTTCCTAATAATAACATTATAAATCTGTCATTACTCTTCTACATGCATATACATCCTCATAAGATGCCAAATAATCAAGAAAACTCTCATACAAGGCCATTCCAATGTATGTTGGTACTTACATTTTGTATGTTTCTAAACTTGAATTCCTCTTGAATATACCTTTTACATTATAATATATATTATAAAAACATATGACCTCTTTTGACCCATTAAAAAAATAAAAAAATATATGAATTTTCCACAATACTCAAAACACCTCATAAATACTAATTAAAATTTTAAATTTTGAAATCTTGATTTTTGGTAAGAAAATATAAAAGTCCTAACAAAACTAAAGACTTATAATTAATATAAAATAAACTAAGGGTACCTAAAACACCTATAACACATAAATAAAAATATAAATGGACACTAATCAAATTTAAAACACATTGTCATTCTATGTCACCTTGTGATGCTTTGCATCAAGCTCCTCAAGTGGGAAAAATTGGGTTCTTTCTCAAATATGCTTTGAAAAACTTCTTAATTATTTTAAAATTATTTATCCTTTGATTTTATGAGATTATCTTTTTTATTATCCTCTTATATTCCCAATTTATCTTCATCTAGTGCCTTTATCTTTGTCTTCTTGCCTTGTCCTGTCTGATTGCCAACTCATCCTCTATTCATAAGAAGTGCATAACCTAATATTACTATTTTTAATCTTCATATTATATACCCTTCATATCTAATTTATATTCATCATATTATGTCTCAAAATACTATTTCTCATTCTTTCCTCTGGCTTCTACTCTAGAGCTTCATTTTTCATTGTGTTCGTGCATACCTTGCGCCAAATCTTGGACTTAGAATCCATCTCTTTCATGTATTAAGCTAGAAAATAATTCATACTCTTATTATATCTACCCTTAATTATCAATTATGTATATACACTTATCCATCACTATTATCTCTATTGAAACTCCATAAACTCATTCCCATTGCTCATTTCCTCAATTTTTATTCTAGGATTATACTTTGTCCTTTTATGCATTGTTTATGGTCTGATATAAAGCTAGTATATATAATTGTAATTTATCCCATATCTGATAAACAAATGGATAGTATTGTTGCTAACCTAGAAACTCATCATCACCTACAACCTCTTATTTAAGATAATCTAAATTCTTATCAACATTTACCATATCATCATTATTCATAAACAATCTATTATGTTCTAACTCTTTGATTGCTTCATTTAAAACAAATTCAAGATTATAATTTTCATACCTATTGACTTTATATTCTTGATTCACTTATATTTATTTTTTTTCCTCCCATGAGGCATTATTATTCTTGAATATATCTTTCCCCAAGAATTTATCTTATTTTAGGGTAACAAACCACTATCTGTACTCGATTGCCAAATCATTTTCTTCTTTAATATAAGCATGATGTTCATGTTTTATCTCTTTCATTATTTTAATTTTTATTTCCCTAGCATGGAATTATTATTTATTCACTTTTGTACCTACATTCACTCATGATAATAAATATTTCAATTTAAAATCTTGAGGCTTGTTTGCCTCTATCTTCTCCTTTTTAGCTTGTTTTATATGTTTTCTCTCATTATCTTCCATGACTACATAATTATCTTTAAGGTGATGATCACATTCCTCTTCTCTACCAATTTGTTCATTCATCATGAACTTCTTCATCTCCTTATTAAGTTGCCTACATAGCAACTTCTTTTTATTCTCATTATATCTCACGACAATCTTTCTCATTCTCACCATGAATATCCTTATAGGACACTTAAATATATTATTCTTCATTACCCATCCATACCATTTGATTTCCTATTATTCCATGAGCTCCACAAAGATTATTATCCTTTCTATCCTTTTTATCTATCTCACTTATCTCTTCTTCAACAATAAATCCTCTTTTATTTGTGTCTTCCTTCTTATTTATTTCATTATGGTACTCTAACTTAGACAATACCTTCCTCACTTTTTCCTTGTCTATATTCATATTCTCTTAAGGAATTATCTCTCACCTTATTTTTGTGTCTTAAACTATTTTTTCTCCTCTACATGGTCTATTTACACTCTTGTCTAAGTATTTTTCACCTTGTAAATATAACTCTATTCTTGGATTCTTTATTCTCTCTCTTTAGGGATTCTCTTCTACCAAAAATTGTTACCTTTTTAAACATCTATAAATAATTTTTACATCTTAACCTCATTAAACATTAAATAAGAGAATTTAATACTCAAAATCATAAACTATTCTAAGATATTACCTAATATGATACCACTTTATGTAGATTTGATGCCTACACATACCTCATCCATCTCTATAGCTATTAATTTTTGCTTGGATGCCTTCAATGTCTCTAATTTAATTGCTTCATGCATGCATATTGGTTCTTTCCACCTTTGTTCATTATTGTCTTCACTAGATTCGTAAGCCTAATTTCATTCATAGTCTTATTTTATATCTTATTGAATTTTCATCCTTTAATTCCATTTACAAACTCATTATTTATAGTACATAATTATTTTCTCATCCTTCATGTTTCAATACTTCACTTTCTTTGGCTAGTTCAAACTTGTTCATTCTCATGTGGATTCATATACCTAAAGGCCTAATGAATGGTTCCAATCTTAGTATCTCAAATATTGAGCTTATATTACCACACATATTTTATTTTCATTTCCATTACAACATCTAATAAAATAACTCAACTTGAAGGTTGTAACTCTCAACTTACCATTCTTTCTTTTTTAAGTCCTAAATTTCTTGTAGCCTTTTTTTAGTCAAAATCTAGTAGGTATAAGCCATGTAAAAAGTTTATATTTAAAAAAATACCTTTTAATATACCATTTATCTTATTTCAAATCCACTTAAATTTTTAGGTCGCGATTCACAATGGAAGTAATTTTTATCTCACTTCCTTCTTACCAATTTGGTATCTTTAGGCCTATTCGAAAGACACATACCCAGTAACCATGATGTATGATCAGCTACTAACTCAAAAAATAAAAAATAATTTATATAATGATAAATAACATATTATCAAAAACTTTCATTATATTTTTATGGTGTAAATAAAATTTATTTGAGTTGCAAGATTTGAAACCCTAGCTTGATCTTGATGGGCATGTAGGTGGCCAATAACATAGCAAAAGGGATAAAATGAGTTTAATTTCTTTAAATTGAAAATAAATGTCTTTTATGGTATATCCAAACTTGATCAAAATATTTTAATAGTCACTTATCTTGAAACAATCCCCAAACATCCTTAATATGTATGTTTTTAGACTTATGAGTCTCTTTATAGGAATGTGTGATAGTTTTAGTTGTATTTTGCACTTATACATGGATTTGGATCCTATAAAATGATTAATAAAAACTAATATGAATACAAACTATTGTTAAGACTCAAATAACTCATTAATTACTCACAAACATCAAACATACATCCCATTCTAGGCATTCTTGATTGTGTATACACATAATTCTAACATGACTAAAACATAATATACCTTGTATATTTTTTTAAATTAAGAATAAATTAATATGATATAAAATAATTACTTATAAAAAATATTTATCTTACACACACATAGCAATATTAATTATCTTCAAGATAGAGACTTGACAAGGTGACTTTTATTTATTTTTTGCATAGCTTATACACATACTTTTTACTACAGAAAAATAGAGGCTTGATTATATATATATATATTAATATATAAAAACTTATCTAACTTATATCATATCATCCATGTAATTTTATGAAACTCTCATTACTCCTATACTTACATATCCATCCTCTTAATATTCTAAAATAGTAAGAAAACTCTTATACAAGGCCATTCTCATGTAGGCAACAATTACATTTTACATGTTTCTTAACTTGAATTTATCTTGACTATGAATTATACATTGGAACACCACTCACACACTCCTACAACATATTTTGTCCCATTAAAAATATTCAACAACATTTACATTTCCCACAATACTCAAAATACCTTACAAAGACTAGGTAAAAATTAAACTTTTCAAATATTGGTTTTTGGCAAGAAAATATAAAAAGCCTATAAACACACAACACCAAAGAATTATAATAATTCAAACATAAATTAAGGGTCACTAAAATAACTCTAACACCTAAATCAAACTAGAAATGTACATTCATGATATTTCAAATGCATTATCATTCTGTCACCTTGTGATGCTCTGCATCATAATTTCATGGATGGAATGAAAATGATTGTCATTATCCATGGTGTATACATCAAAAATATATTATGCTAAATTTTTAACAATATTTGAATCCCCCCTTTACTCTATTTTTTTCATCATAATAATCTATTGGAATTCATATAGGGATTCAAACTAATTTACTAATCTTTGTATGTAAATATAAATTCAATCACAACTTGAGTTATTAATCACACTCTTATATCAATTAGGATTGGTGAATGTATAGTCCAATACAAGATATTTAATTAAAGTGAAATATCCAAGGATAATACCATCTATAGTCACTAGTTATTTCACATGGAAAACACAATGGTTCACATGTCAAAATAGGCATATTTATTCATTTTTATTAGATCTATACAATTATTGTATATAATTCTTGATATTTATCTTAATTAAGGATTAATTTTAAACATGTTTTGTTTCAGGTTCACATGAAGTACAATTCAACACTATGGCATACATTCAAGACTAGAATTCATAGGTAAGTTTAGATACTCACTTTTCCTTTTACTATACTAATTTTGTTTTTATATAATACTACAATAAAATTAAAAAAATATACACACATTAATTAACATTTAATCTAAAAAAATTATTTATGACCACCCTTTTAACATGCTTAAATCATTCCTTATCCTAGGTCCTTTTAACCATTTTATTTCACTTTGTACATGATGAACCATAATTAGAAGTAACAGAAATGACACAAAAATGTTCTTATGTTTCATGAAAAATGGTATAAAATCACACTCAAACTATCCTTGGTATCCAAATCAATTATATGTGCCTCTCAAACAATAATGTCCTAGTTGGACAATAAAAAACCACTGCCTTGTCTAAATTCATCAATGCTATATTCTCATTTAATATTAATTAATTTCAATGTTTTAGAGTTATTGAAGGGTTGGCCTAAATTTTTCATAATCCCCATATATATTAACTTTATAAATACCACTATAGAGTCATGTTTCAAATAAATTTTCACACAAGAGGCTTTCATATTGAAAATTAACAAAATCTTAATTTCACATTGATAAAAAATTCCTTATTTCTCCCAATTCTGAATGAAACCATAAAGAACACTAATTTAGAATTTAATTATACTTACATATTTATAATATATTATTAAATCACTTAATCACACCAATATTTCACCAACATCTAATATCTTACACTAGTCTTTTAAACACACCACCTTAACATGGAATAAATATATAAATTTTGATCCATATTCAGATTATTGGTACATATGACACACTCAACATATGGGGTATTAATGTCAACCATAAATTCAACCACTAAAAATTTTATATTATGTGATTGCATTAATATTCATATATCATTGAGTTAGGGTTTTGAGTGAATAAATAATTATACAACCTTATATGTATTAGATCAAAAGTTCAGACATAGTCATTAGAGTAAATAGGTAAAGGTGAGGCTAACTTATAAATATCAAGTATTTTTTATCTTCATAAAAATGACACTCCATTAGGATAACTACACAATAATTTATTATATAATTTGAATGATTTTGTCTAAAATCCCTACCAACTCATGTTCTTCATTTGTACTTAGTCAACACAATCAACCTGTGAGTTTAAAAACTAAAAATAATTTGCATCTTAGTTTTTCATAAGTTTAAGTTTCCCCATTTTTTCCATATTTAGTAATTTTGTCAATTTTTTAATTTCCAAATTAGTTTATGTCATTTGTTGAATATATATAGTTGTATGATTTTGAAAAAACATTTATCACATTTAGGTAACCAATTCATTAGTTTACCAAAAATTGATATAACACTTAGGAAAGATAAATGTTAAGGGTGCATCATTTAAATTTCATTCAAAAAAAATATCCCTCAATGTTTAAAAACTCTTTATGTTTCTCTAGGAATGCTTAATCCTCCCATGTTGCATCCTCATTTTTTATATTATTCCACTTTGTCAAATAATTCTTAATTTCTAGTGTTTGCATCCTTTTGGTGCATGTTTAATGGATCACCTTAGGTTATAAAATGAATTTCCATTCCTCATATAGCTATGGTAACTTATTATGGATGAATATTTAATGTATAATTACCTTATTTAAATAGGAGACATGAAATACTATATGTATATTTGTACTTTGAGGTATATCTAGTTTATATTTGTTTTGCCTAAACTTAAATTATTGAATCAATAACCCTTTAATTATATAAAGCTAATAGGATATAGATTTTATTATGAATTATATAAAAAATAATGTAATTCAATTTCACAATGATATTCGTTTTTCAAAATTACAATTATAATGACAAATATAAGCTAATTTTAGACACTAAAATTTAATCATTAATAATTTGATAATGTCTAATCTTGATAACCATACCTTACTTAACTTATTAAACATTTACATTAAATTTAAATCTCTATGAGATCATTCACTATTATAATAATTACATT
>JARHVA010006027.1:690000-702500 GCA_037957365.1 Torreya grandis
GTTTATTAACATTAATTGTTAATTCAAAATTACCATTAAACATTCTAGTGAACCTCTAATTTTTTATTAGAACACCATTTACTATTTGATTGATTTTTTACTAGGATTATAGACACATTTATATAAATTCTTCACACTAAAATAAATAACCTTCAATTTTATATACAACTATGACACCATGAGTCAATATTAATTGACCTTAGGTTTTAATATGACACTAAATATATCACATCATGATTTCTCTCTAAGCTAAATAACTTATCTAATTTGGGGATTATTTTGGTTGATTAGTTGATTAACTAATATTTGATTAAGCTTGATAACATATGTTGATTATGGGATAGTTTGTGTTGCTTATTTTATAGGATTAGTTTGTTATGATTTAGTACTAATTTTCATTCAATATATTATGATTATGCTTGATTATCATACCACATTATTTTATGGATATAATGATGTTTCATGATAACTACTTCATTATCTTGAGGTGGATGCAAGACAAATTCTTCCCTCAGGTCATGATGGAGGGAGAGCATCATCAAAGAGGGTGGTCTAGATGGAGTATTTGGGGGATTATAGAGATTGAATCTAGAAAACCTTGCACACAAAACTTAATATATCATGTTTTGAAATTAATTTTTTGATATAAATATCACATGGTTTGTGTATTTTTCTTTTAGGTGATCGTTAATATGATTTTTGGTATAGTATTGATTATTGATGATGATCATGTTGATTGTTTGAATTATTTCACTAGTTTTGTGTTCTTACGTAGCTCATCTTGTTTGGATAAATGATGAATTTGTTTATATTTACTTATCTCACTTCCTTGTTATGTATGGATGTATATTAAAACATTATGATGTTTTGATGGATTCCATAATTGTTACTCGATCTATAAAATTTAGATTATAATAATTAAATATTACTATTATGATCTTATATTGTATTTTTGAAAGATAAATATCATTGTTTTAAAAGATATTTTATTTTATTAAAGCATTGATATTCATAATATATTAATATTAATTCTTTAATGATTTTATGAAATCATTTTAATTGCTATGTATGTTTTAGGATAGCATTTCAACATTAAACTATAGTCTAATAATACCTAGTTGAATTTCCAAGTTATATAATCATTAATATATTTAGTCATTGCATAGGAATATAATAGATATCAACTAGTTGATAGTATTTGGATGGAATAAAACATGGGGATCATGTGATTTATATGGTTGATGATAGATTGTTTAAATCATTGTCATGAAAATTTTATAAAGAATAAAATATGGTTATCTAGGGATTCAAGAGAATCATTAGGATGATTAGGGTTACTAATACTTTGTTGACTTTGGTTAAGCATAATTTGGAATAAAAATATGGGTTTTACTATGGTTGTATGGTGGTAGACTATGAGTTGGTTGAGTTATATAGGCATGCATATTTTTGAGTGAGTTTAATTTGTTGATAATGGTGGATAAGTGGAAGGTGAGTAGGTAGATGGAAAAGAATAAAAAGAGGAGAATGGGTGTTATGAATAAGATGGATAACTAAATACAAATAGGAAGAGATAGAAAGAGGAGAAGATGGGCAAAAAGTTAAATAATAAGGAACTTGCTCAGTTTTCTTTGATATTCATACATTTCCCAGGTTGAATTTCTAATTAAATTTTAGAGTGAAAATTGAATGGGTTTTTTTTAATACATTTGGGTATTGGTTTCTTTGTTTGATTATTAGAAATAATAGGTTGTATATGAATCCCTATGAAAGTCTCAACCTCCACAAGACCCCACATTGAAACTAGGGTAACTTGAGAAGGATGGGATAGATCCATAAAGTTTTCCATAGTTGTTGTTGGTTTTTCAAAAACTCTATCCTATACTTCTCTTGTTATTCAAAAATTGTTGTTCAAATTTTGAGGATTACTATAATGGGTATATATGAAATATGGTTTAAAATAGTTTTTTCAAAATAAATTATTATATATTCATTTGGGTATATTATAAAATAGACTTGAAAATGGTTTACTCTATGATCATTCAACTGTTAAACCAAATTGGACTTTTTGGGTTAAAAATATGGGTTTTTAAGGATTAAGAATACACACACACACATATGTATGTATGTATGTGTGTGTGTGTGTGTGTGTGTGTGTGTGTGTGTGTGTATATATATATATATATATATATATATATATATATATATATATATATATATATATACATACACACACACACAAATATATACATGATTATATACTCAGTTGAAATAAATTATTTATATGTTTATATACACACACATGTATGCATGTGTGTATGTAAATGTGTGTGTATGTGTGTGTGTATATATATATATATATACATACACACACACACACAAATATATACATGATTATATACTCAGTTGAAATAAATTATTTATATGTTTATATACAGACACATGTATGCATGTGTGTATGTAAATGTGTGTGTATGTGTGTGTATACACTTACACACACACACACACACACACAAAATAGTAATTGAACTGATAAAATTTAATATGACATTGTATATATGTATGTATGTATGTATACCTATCATTAATAGTTCAACTTTAATGGGTGACTGTATTAAATTTAAAAGATGAAGTTATTTGTTTAGAAAAATTGGAGGATATGGATTCAATGAGTTTTATTTAGTTTTAGATTCAAATTAAATTATTTATAAGGGGAAAACATGTGGGTTTTCAAGGATTAAATACACACACACACACACAAATATATAAATGATTATATACTCAGTTGAAATAAATTATTTATGTATGTGTGTGTGTACAAACACACACATCTATGTATATGTGTGTATGTATCTATATATGTGTTTGTGTGTATACACTTATATATATACAATAGTACTTAAACTAATAAACTTTAATATGACATTGTATGTATGTATGTATGTATGTATGTATATATGTATACCTATAATAAATAGTTCAAATTTAATGGGTGACTATATTACATTTAAAATATTAAGTTATCTATTTGGGAAAATTAGAGGACATTGCTTCAATAGATTTTATTCAGTTTTAGATTCAAATTAAATTATTCATAAAGGGAAAAAAATTATAGTTTAAACTCTAAATCTAGTTAAGAAATATTTTATTATTCATAACTGTATATATGTGGATTTGAGAACTTTTTGTATAGTCACTTTGTGTAACTTGGGTATGGGTAGATGAATAACATGACTGTACAGTGCATATTTGCTTTTATTTAAGGGTATATACTAGTACACTATTAAATAAATCATGGAAGAGTTTAATTATTCATTATGAACATCTCATATACTTGGATATGATTTTGTATTATTGATTACATGATTTTTGTAAGTTTTTTCTTAGTTTGTAGAGTGTCTCAGTATATGGGATCCAATCATATGTGTTGCATAGTTTATATTCAACCAAATTTGAGTAATTATATACTTAGTTGATTTTTTTTAAATTAAAAATTATGAATAAAGAATTTATACTTGAACTATATTTTATCATGAGTTTGTAACCTAACTGGGTATAGTCGATTGAGTGTTTGAATTTGGTTGAAGTGCCAATTTTGAATCAATTATGTTAATATACTTGATTTAAAAGGAATTGGTAAAATTATACTATGTATAAAATTATGTATGTTTCATAAAAATAAGTATATGAGTTTCATTACATTTATGATAAATTTATGGGACTATTTAATTAGATGGATACATATACATTGAGTATACACAATAATCTAAGATATTTGATAGTGGATGTGATCCTAGGATTATACTGCATACAAAATAGTAGTTTTTTGGTACTGTATAGTATTAATATATGTAGATATAAATGGTATAATCAATCTGATTTAATATAATCTACAAATGTATGTTTTACAAACTTATATATATATATATATACATATATATATATATATATATATATATATATATATATATGTATATATATATGTGTGTGTGTATATATATATATATATATGTATATACGTATATCTATATATATTATATATATATGTATGTATGTATATATATGTATATATATACATATATATATATATACATACATATATGTATATATGTATATATGTATATATACATATATATACATATATACATACATATATACATACATACATATATGTGTATATATATATATATATATACATATATATATATATATATGTACATATATATATGTATGTATGTATGTATATATATATATATATATGTATATATATATATTATATATATATATATATATATATATAAGTTTGTAAAACATACATTTGTATGGTATATTAAATCAGATTGATTATATCATCTATATCTACATGTATTTTATATACTCTATTGTGTTGTGCATTATTACCATGTGGTGTGTAAATAAATGCTTGTTACGTATTTTAATGTTTAATAAAAAAACATTAAGATAATGTATTTTAAGAGAATAAATATAAAACATTTATGATGTTTTAGACTGGTTGTTGTTATATGATGAATATGAATAATTTAATTATCTAGGGTAATAATATTATTTCATGGAGAAATAATATTATAATTTGCTTAGTGGTTAAAGCAATTGATGGTCTAGATAATAATTACTCAGATGGTATGTTATATTGAGGATTATCTTTGGATTCTATTTATTATTTGTAATAAACTAGATGTATGAATTCAATTAACTTCATTTAATGGACTAAATTAATGTTTTAGATATTATGTACTTAGCATTATTTTGATTAGATAAAGTGAAATTATTAATTAATCTATTTATTTTTTATGTTATTTCTTATTTTACAAAATATCATACTCATGACCCTAATTAAGTAGTGGACCTATTATAATGAATTATATAGTGCCATCAATACAAGATAAAGTGTAATCTGATCAAGTGGTATGTATAAATTTGACTGATCCTAGAGATAGTTTATTATTGAAAATTTTATCCTAATTAATGTTTGATAAATATTTTCATTCATAAGCTGATATAGTTTTCATATTTGCGTGGTATCATATTAGAATAAAAAAATTTATGGTACATATTATATATTAGATATATTCAACACATGGATTTTGATTTGTTACTCTAGATTCCCACACCTTCATTATGTACTCATCCATGAAGGGAGGGCCATTCCCTTATTTGGGAGATAATGTGGGGGATATATGGTCTATGGATGGTAAGGAAAATCACTCATATGATGTTCTCGATCCTAGTTCGATTACTATACTTGAGGCTACACTTGAGATTACATATTGATACTTGAGTTGTGGAGACTCTACTCAAAGGATATTTGTATAATGTTTTATAATTTGATATATTTTTTATGTATTTTTGAAAACTATAAAATTTAGATATTATACTTATAGCAATGGTTGTAATGATGTATCAACTGTGGCTGAATTTGTACTATTTCATTTATTACACAATGCAATATTTATGGTTATTTAGTATTTTTCAAGGTTTCTATATCTATTCATGGTGATCCTTAGCTAATTGTATTAGATATAACCATTTTGGTTAACTAAATTAATACATTTATTTAAATATCACTAGTTAGGTTTCTTGTGGTGAAATGTATATGTTGAATATGTGTATAATAAACTTTATTACAATATTTTGGTAAATCCTAGTGGGGTTGTTACATTATGGTATTAAATCTTAGGCTAAAACTTTATTACTTAATGTGTAATATAATATAAAATTATTTTCATATTAAATAATAAGAAAAATGGTGTGTGATAGACTATGAGGTAAGGGTACTTCGAATATTGAACCCCCTATTGATCTAAACCAGTTTGTTGTTGATCAAGCTACAAAGTTAAACCAAATATCACAACCATGAAAGAGATTGGGGACCAAATTAAAGCATTAAAATAGTAATTTAATGTTCATGAAGAGGAAAATGATCAAGAAAAACATAAATAACATCCTAATATGTAGGAATATCTTTCAGAGTAGAGGCATGAGGAAGTGCCATAAGTTGTAAAAGATCAGGTAGCTATAGAGTTATCACATCCCATGAAAAGGTAAATCTACCCAAGTTCAATGGAATTTTATTGGATGATGGATATCAAGCTTGGATAATAGAAATTAATAAGTATTTTGAGATTTAAAATTATTTTGAATTCATGAAAGTACTCTAGGGAGCTTATCAACTTATTGGTGAAGAAGTGACTTGGTAGGAAAATAAGAATCTTGAGATGAACCTTGACTCAACCACCACCACAACTTGGGAATAATTTGTGACACTATTTAAGTTATGATGGCTTCCATAGATATACTTTAATCAAATGCTTATAGATTTTTAAAATCATAAGCTATGGGATTTATTAGTAAATAAATTCGAGGAGAAATTCACCAAGGTTCTTAAGTCTGTACCTTAGTATTAAGCACATGATAGGCTTATAATTAAGAAATTAATCATGAGATTGAAACCACAAATATGCTATAAAGCACATGTTCATGGTCCATCTACCATGGATCAAGTTTTCAAGAAGGTGGTCAATCAATAATAAAAACTGATGTCCCTTACCCAAGTCATAGATAAGTTCAAAAATAAATTTTAAAGCTCTAAAATAAATTTTAAAGTTATAAAACAAATTTTAAGAAGAATTGGAAGTAGAGGAGTAGAGATTATAATGATCAATTCAATAAATAGAACATTGAGTTTGATAGTGGTTTAGGGAATAAGAAACCTATTAATGGTTTCAAGAGTGGTTTCAAGGGAAACTAACAGTCTAAGAGGAAAGGACTAGTTAGAGGTTGATTTAATTATGGAGGTGTCCATTTAGATTAATAGTGTCCTCAATATGAATCAAATAATAAGTGTTTATCTTCTTAGTAAGGTACATTTGAATAGAAAATTCATGCAGCTATTGACAATCAACAAGATGAGCATCAAGCTTCACCCATAGAACCTGTATTTTATTTGATTATCCAATTTCTATTTTTATTGATATAAGAGATACATAATGTTTCATTATTCCTATAATTCTTATCCATTTATCTATAAAAGTTGGAGTTATGCTAAATGCATGGTCAGTATAATATGGGAATGAGTAAAAGGTCAAAGTTGATACATGTTTAGTTGAAGCAGAGATTAGGTTTTCTGAGTTTCATATGGTAGTAGCTATTTATGCACCAATATTAGGATCATATAATGTGATCATATGATTCAATTGGATTTAAAATCATAAAGCCAAGGTTGACTATTTTCTAAATAAGGTTGAATGTCAAGATTATTTCTAAAATCAAATAACTATAGGGCAAGAGAAGGGAGTTGGAGCTAAGGTAGATTTAGATAATTCAACTCAAGAAAGATCAAAGGAAGTATTTATAGGCATTTATCATTAATATAAATGAGATTAAAAAATCTAAAGAACCATCTATCAAAGATTATCCTTTTTTGAGAAACTTTCAAAATGTGTTTTTAGAAGAATTACAAAGATTTCCACCTAAGCGTGAGTTTGATTTCTTGATTGATACCATACCAAGATCAAAAATATGATCTAATGTGTTGTAAAGAATTAAGAGCACTAAATTTATTAAGTTAAAGTCATAAATTTAGGAGTTGTTTTAGAAAGGTATGATTCATCTAAGTCTGTTAGCATGGGTACTCTAGTTGTTTTCATTAAGAAGATGGATGAAACTTTTCACCTATGTATATACTATAGGATGTTTATTAAAGAAATGATAAAGAACATATATCCATTCCCATTAATTTATCATCTCATTGATCAAATTAAAGGAGCAACAATGTTCTCTAAAATTGATCTTAGAGTAGGGTATCACTAGTTGAGTATCCATGAAGAGAATATCCTGAAAACAATGTTCAAGACTTGATATGGGCACTATGAGTTTATAATATTACCATTTTGATTGATAAATGCTCTAGAAAAATTTATGAATCTTATGAACAATGTGTTTCGAGATTACCAAGATCATTTTAGTTGGTGTTTCTTTATGACATCCTCATTTATTCCAATGATGAGGAAGAGTACTTATAAAATCTAAAATTGGTTTTAAAATGTTTATGAAAGCATAAATTATATTAAAATTTGTTTAAGGGTGAATTTTTATAAAATAAAGTGTTGTATCTAGGACATATTATCTCTACAAAAGGTATTTTAGTATTTACAACAAAGATAAGAACCATAATGGAGTGGCTAGCACCAAAGAATGTGAACAAGTTAAGTTTCATGGGATTAGTGGGATGTTATAGGAAATTAATTAGAAATTTATTTAAGTTAGATAATTTTATTACCTCTATTTTGTAGAATAATCATAGTTTTATCTAGTTAGATAAGTGTGAGGTAGCCTCTCAAGAACTAAAAATGAATATTACTTTAGCACTCATGCTAAGAGTTCTCAATCCTAATGGTCAATTATTAGTGATCACCAATCCATTTGGGGATTTACTTGGATGATTTATAATTCAAGATGGTTCATTGGAAGCCTATGAGTCTAGGAAAATGAATCCATATGAGGTGAATCACACCCAACATGACCTATAACCTGGACTAATTGTGCATGATTTATAAGTTTAGAGGCATTATCTATTAGGAAAAATATTTAACCTCAATACTACTAACTTAGGACTCAAGTACATATTCACCTAATTCAATCTAAATGCTCATCAATGATGATGTTTAGAGTTATGACTATGATTTTAATATTAACTATATCAAAGGCAAGGAGAATAGAGTATATGATGTTGTAAGTCATAGAAGGTACATAATAATAATGGATACTATTATAAGTACTTTTAGTGATCATGTGATTAAATTCTCACCAAGAGATGAATTTTATGACTAGGTTAGTAAAGCATTGTTTGAGAATTCTTAGAATCCTAGGTATAAGGTATTCAAAATAGAGAATGATTGTATCTTATAGTAGAATGGTAGGAGGTATGTGTCAGATAGAGATAATTTGAAGAGTATAGTGCTAAAATAATTATAGAATGCCCCATATTTAGGACATATAGGAGTAACCAATCCAATGTTTGAGCTTAGACCACTCTATTTATAGAAAGGAATCAAGAAAAATGTAATGTATTTTGTGTCTTGTTGTCTAGAATATCAGTTTGTGAAAATTGAACATGTGCATTTGGTTGGATTGTTATATCCATATAACATACTATAATGGAAGTGCTAGGTGATTAGTATGGAATTTGTCCAAAGGTTATCACTATCACAAAAAATACATGGCATGACCTTGGTTATAGTTAATAGACTAAACAAGCTAGATCACTTCATACTAGGAAACTTGATAGAGAAGATCATTTCAGATTGATATTCAAGGATGACTTATAGGTTTTGGTTGACTCTAAATTTATATTTGCATAATAAATTGAATTTACTCAATTGAACTTAATCATTATATATCACCCAAAAAATAAAGGACAAATAGAGTGAGTTAACTAGGTTTTAAAAGATCTCCTTCATATGTATTAAATGGATCAATAGTAAAAATGGTGAGAGTACATTCCATTGGTTGATTTTGGTTATAATAATTCATACCAATTAGCATTGACTATGTCTCCATTTGAGGCATTTTATGAAAGGAGTTATAGAACACCAATTAGTTGGGATAGGTTAGAAGATACAGTAGTATTTAGACCTAAGATGCTTTTATAAATAGAAGATAAGGTCAACAACATAGGGTAGAGGTTGGTTGAGACCAATGATATAAAAAAAAGTTACATTTATTTGAAGATAATATCTAGATAGATTTATGTTGGTGATAAAGTGTTTTTAAGGGTTAATCCCCAAAAAATATTGATTAAATTTGGGAAGTCAATGAAATTTTCACTGAGATATGTGAGACTCTTTAAGGTTTTATAAGTGGTAAATACTATAGTTTATAGGATTGCATTACCACCATCTCTAGCTCTTTTGAATAATGTCTTTCATATGTCTTTTCTTAAAAATTATACTGCTATCCATTAAATGTGCTAGATTGGAATGCTTTGTAGGTTCTAGATCCTAGGGTTGTCATGGTAGAACCAATCAAAGTAATTGGCACTCAAAAACACCATTTGAATAATAGATAAGTGTCATAGTCCAAGGTCTAGTGGAAACAATACTCTAAGGATAGTTCTAGTTGGGAGAATTATGACAAGTTTTATAATTTGTTTCCACATTTTTTTTCTTGATTTCCTATTGCATTATATTATTTTCTACTAAATAATGTTTTTAATTCATAAATTATGTTTGAATAATTGTAATCAGGATGATAACTAGCTTTAGGAGGAAATATGTCACATCTTGATTTATCTCTAAGCTAAATAATTTGTTTGATATATGGATTATTGTGGTTGATTAATTTATTAACTAATATTTGATTAAGCTTAATTATGGGACATTATGTGTTGCTTAATTTACATGATTAGTTTACTATGAGTTAGTATTAATTTTAAATTTAGTATATTGTGATCATCTTTGCTTATTATACATCATTTTTTGATGAATATAATTATGTCTTAGGATAACTACCTTCATTGTCATGAGGTGGATGTAGGACAAATTCTTAACTCAAATTGTGATGGCCAAGGGAGATCATAATCAAATAAGGTGGTATAGATAGAGACATTGGGGGATGATAAATAATAAATATAGAAACTTTCACACACCACTTAATATAGCACATTTCATAATTCAATGTTTTATATAGACAACGTAACATATTTTGTGTACTTTTCCATAGGGTGATTTTTAGTATGCTTTCTATTATAATCTTGATTACTGATGATGATCATGTTGATTTTTGAGTGATTTAATTAGTTTTGTTATCTTATGAACCTCATCTTTTTTGACTAAATGAGTAAATTTTTTATGTTCACTTATCTCACTACCTTATTATGTTCATTGTATAGTAAAACATTATGATGTTATGACATATTCCATAATCGTTAGTTGATCTATAATATTTAGATAATAATAATTAAATATTATTATTATTATATTATATTATAATGTCAAAATATAAATAACATTATTTTAAAAGATATTGTATTTTATTAATGGATTGATATTCATAATATATTAATAATTTTAGGAAGGTATTGTAATTAATGTGTATATTTTCAGATAACATTTCAACATTAAACTATAGTCTAATAATACTTAGTTGAATCTCTAAGCTATATAATCATTATTGTATTTATTTGTTGCATGAGAATACATTATATATTGACTAGATTATAGTCTTTTCATGGAATAAAACACGGGGATTATGTGATCTATATGGTCAATGATAGATTGTTTAAATCATTCTCATGCTAGTTTTATAAAGAACATAATATGATTTTTTAGGGATTAAAGAGAAGCATCAAGATGAATAGGGTTAATAATCATCTATTGACTTTGGTTAAGCATAATTTGAGAGAAAATAAAGGGGTTCATTCTATTTTCATGGTGGTATACTGTGATTTGGTTGAGTTATCTGGGCATGCATATTTTTAAGTGAGTTTAAAATGATGATAATGGTAGAAAAATAGAACGTGAGTAAGTGTATGGAAAATAATAAAAAGAGGAGAATGGGGGATATGAATAGGATGATTCATGATATACAAAGAGGAAGAGATAGAAGGAGGAGAAGATGGGAACAAAGTGAAAGAAGAAGGAACTTGCTCAACTTTATTTCATATTCATACATTTTCTAGGTTGGTTTTGCAATTAAATCTTAAAGTGAAATATTCAATGGGTTTAATCT
This sequence comes from Torreya grandis, assembly GCA_037957365.1. Taxonomy (NCBI): domain Eukaryota; kingdom Viridiplantae; phylum Streptophyta; class Pinopsida; order Cupressales; family Taxaceae; genus Torreya; species Torreya grandis. Next base: position 701,749 of record JARHVA010006027.1, read on the forward strand.
AAATATGTTTGGCTACTAGTTTATTTGTTTGATTCTTAGATAAAATAGGTTGTATGTCAATCCTTGTGAAAGTCTCAGCCTCTATAGAACCCCACATTCAAACTAAGGTAACCTAAGGAGGTTGGGATAGATCCATAGAGTTGGCCATGGTTTTTGTTGGATTTTAAAAAACATTGTCCTATACTTCTCTTTCTATTAAAAAATCACTATTCAAATTTAGAGGATTATTTTGATGGTTATATATGCAATATGATTTGAAATAGTTGTTTCAAACCATATTGTTATATATTAATTTGCGTATATTATAAAATAGACTTAAAAATCTTTGTCTATGTTATCATTCAACTGTTAAACCAGTGTAGATTTTTTGGGTTAAAAATGTGGTTTTTTAGGGATTATAAATATATACACACAAACATATACATGAGTATATACTTGATTAAAAGTAGATATATATATATATATATGAATACTCACACACACACACACACACACACACACACACACACACACAAACACACACACACACACACACATACACACACACACACACACACACACACACACACACACACACACACACACACACACACACACACACACACACACACACACACACACACACACACACACACACACACACACACACACACACACACACACACACATACTTGTACTTGAAATATCAAACTTTAATATGAGAATGTGTGTGTGTGTGTGTGTGTGTGTGTGTGTGTGTGTGTGTGTGTGTG
>JARHVA010006027.1:707500-745000 GCA_037957365.1 Torreya grandis
ATGATCACATTTAAAAAATAAATAAATGAAATGACATGGTTTTTACACATCAAAATATATGTTAGATTAAAAGATCTCATGGGCCCAAAAATGCAAAGGTATAAATACAAGATCTAAAGGCAATCTAAGTCACAAAGCTCACATAGTTCTAATAGCTTGACACTATTAAAGCTTTATGTGAACCTCCATAATACCCTGACATGTTCAAAATCCCTCATTTGACTATATGTTCATTATAATAAATCCAAAAATAATTCAATAATCATAAATGTAAGGACATTTTAATCTAGAGTTGAATTATAGTCCACTAGTGAGCAATTTGACAAATTCACAACCATGATAGCTCAGAAGGGTGTCTCAAAAGTAGATCTGGAGCTATTTTTGACATCAAATGTAGAACGGATAGTGTTTAAGGACACCTAGTTTGATGCCAATGCTATGAATATAAGAGATAAAAATTGGTATAAGTTATTCTAGACCATTGAAGACCAGCCCACCATCACTAGAGAGGAGAAGAATGTGTTTGCCAAGAGGCTATACTACAACATAGTTAAAATTCAAATGATTGGGCTTCATTATGTAGTGGTGAAACCTAAGGTACTCCAATTATTTGATATACTTGCTCCCATTTTTAAAGATGTTATAATAAATAAATGTATGTTAATGAATGGACATACTTAAAATAAGGTATCCTATATGTATACTATAGCTTTTGAAAACTATTATAAACTACCCAAACCCCAAATTGACCTATCTTCTATTAATGTCTAGGATAAAGAGAACTATTTAAAGGACATCTTTTCCATGTGGCTATATTATGGGGACCAAGTCTTAATAGACTTCAATAATAAGATCACTTTTAGCTAGTTTAGACTAGGGATTAGGATGATTATGACAATGTTGAATACGCTGTGGGAAAGTAACCACTACTTATGTAGACCCAACTTGGTACCCATAGTCTACTTTATGGTAAAAAGGAAAATTACCCCTCCTTTAGGTGATATAATTAGAATATCATTAAGTAGAAAAATATATGTCATCAAGCAGAAGAAGAGAACCTAGTTTTACATGATGTCATACCTCTTAGATGCCATTTTTGTAATAAAAAATATTCTCAATCAAAGGGAATGGTCCCCTAGTGTAATGCAAATAGTCTCACAATACTATTCTAAGATACACATATTCAAGTACAGGGATCACATTCAATTTATCTATGATTGTATCTATGCAACCCTTAGTGAAGCCATAACTAGTCATCTCATGGAGAGAGTTAGCCCACTAATTAGGAAGTATGTTGAAACAATGGGATTTATCTATTTATATCCAGATTGTATAGTCATCAAGATTGAGCAAAACTAGTATACTCTTCTTAGGTTACATATCTATGTGCTAGACAAGTTAGCAGAGAAAGAGGTGGCATATCAGTTATTTCACGGTGTATATGGTCTCTATAAGACCAATACAAAAGGCTTCCTCCATAACTTCCCATAACTATTGGGAAAAAAATACTCAAATAATTGGAGAACAATGAAGTAATTTCTAAGCATACAGCATCTTTAAATCTACAAATAGATGAACTAAGGTAATGGGACCCTTTTTTGAGGGTTAAGGAACATTTAAAGATTAAGGGAATAAATATGCCTTATGATTATAAACCCAGTAATTTTGACCCTATGTACACAAAACCATCTTCATACTTTGAGGTCACTAGGAGATTGAAAGAAAATAACCTTAGACCTAAGCCTAGACTAGAGAGGAACCAAAAAGGGGATGATAGATAGCAACTAAGGCCTAGGCAGTATCATTTATTAAGTATACACCTACTAGACCTCCATCAACTCAACCACAAGAAGAGCATACACCTAGGGTGAAATTTGAGCAAAAACTAGAGGAAAAAAGACTTGATGAGAGAGCTTATTCTTCATCAATCCATAAATCATAATAGGTAAAAGAGAAATAATTACCTTAAGAGGAGGTACACATGATATCATTAGACCCTAATGAGACTATAAAGGATGCACTAAAAATTCTATCAATGGCTTAGTATTTAAAGTCAAATGATGAATAAAAAAGTTGAATAAATTGAGTAAAATAAAATTAATTAGGTATTAGACTTAGTCCCTATATACACCCCCAAAAGGAAGGTTGAGTCAGCTATTATTCCTAGAACAAAGAAACCCAAAGTGACTTTCACTCCCCATTGAGTGAAGTCAATTTATTTAGTGAAGCAAACTTGATATATGGTCCAACTATTCCATAGTGGTTCATTTATGGACCTATATTACATAAATTCCCTACTAGACATCATCTTTGGGCTATGATGCAAGCCATAAACATCCTTGTGCATGAAGAGCTCAAGCCATGGATTGTGGCTCTATAAAAGGAAGATAAAAGAAGATTGGCTTCCCTAGATCAATTAAGTGGAGAAAATGTAGAGATCCTATCTCCTCATGTGACTTAATATTTAGTTAGGTTCAATTTTGACCCAAAGACTATTGGGTTGATAAGGGTGACTGAGAAAAAGATCATCCATTATGATGAAGAAATGACCTATCAAAATATGGAACCTTTGGCTAGTTTGACCCAAGTAGGAACACAAAATCTTTAAGAAAATATTATATTTGAAAAGGATCCATGGGATTTATCCCAAGATCAAACTAAAAAATTACAAGCTATCATCAATATACAACAACAAAAGAGGAACATGGAAGAGCAAGTTCTATTGTCAGTTTTAGAGGCAATGATCAAAATGTTTGAAGAGACTTTATTTGACATGTTTAATTATTTAAAGTCAATAAAGTCTAAACAAAGTGTAGTGAGCTATTAAATTATAATGGACATGACCCTAATTTATGAAGGGAAAATTTCAAGTAACAAAGTAAAGGATTTTATCAAAATCTTGACAGAGGATCAAATTCCTAATTTCAAAACAATTAGCTTGGCTCTTTTGAATACAACCATGGGATTATTGGTAAAAAAATAAAGAGTTTGAGTAAGTGGTTCAAGGGCCTAGAAAGAATTTTTAAGGATGGAAAATATTTGGAATGTAGGATAGATCATATACTTCAGAGCATGATCATTGACCCAACTTTACTCATCCCTATGTGTCTAATTACTGATGAAGAATTCAAGCTTAGGGCTACCCAAATCATACAAGAAGTAAGAAACAAGATCCAAGGAAAGACTGGGCAAGAGAAAAATAGATCATGGACATGATTTTAACTATATAAGATAAAATTGTAGAGGATAGGAGTATAAATTAAGCATTAGAGAGAGTTGACAAAGATCTCAAAGGCCTGACAGATCAGGGAGATAAACTCTTCATGGAGATTTTTATCAATTTGAAGCTAATTAATGATCAAAATGAAAATACTTAAACAAAAATAGGGGATTACAATAGTAAAAGGTCTTTAAATTTTATTGTTTTGTTTAAATAATATTCTTTGTGTAATTGAACAGGTATGTATTTTGAAAAATAATAGTATTTTATAAAGGCATGTGCAAATTGTAAAGCACATTGCTTATAGGTTAGTTTTTTATAAAATGTCTTTCTCTAGAAAGTTGTAAAGGGAAGATATCCTTGATAATTTTAAAAATATTATTGGATAAGACTTACCGACATACCTCCTTAGTTTTGTATATAAGGGGTATTGTCAATTGTAAAAAGGAGGGAGTTTTTGAGCAAGAATACTTTGTGCTAATTTTGGAGTAATTAATGTAAGCAAAGAGTTATAAAAGATTGTCTAAATTGTCTAAAAGAGTTTTTTTAATTGTCCATGTATCTTAGGTTGTAAAAGCAATCACTTTCTATGCAATAGGTAGTTTTTCACTATGTTCAGGGTTTTCATGCTTTGATAGTAGATCTAGGGAGTTTTTATAGGTTATTTATAATATTTTTAATGTTTTTAAATTATATAATGACATTTTATTTGCATTATCCAATAAATCTCAATAAATTTTTAGAGTTTGAGTGCTCTATAGTCAATTTCCATATAACTACCATACATATTCAACCAGGTGAGCTATGCAAGGCTATAAACCACATCCATGGAGTTGTGATGGAAGGATTAAATTTTTTAATAAAACTTAATATAAAAATAAACTAGGTTGATACTTTTCATTGGAATAATCAAGGATATATCAATAATCACTCCATCACCATTACTTAGTCAACACCATGGTCTACACTTATAGGTATAATTCATGAGAAAACATGAGAGAAGGAGGTTTAGTAATGAGTTGAGGTATTTAAAGTTTAAAGGCATATATTTTATACCTTTTTAAAATCCTAAAATTGACCATAATCATGTGAATCCATTCAATACCCATAATGTTGCATTTTCTGCATGCATACCTTTTAAGGTGCACCTACAGGATTTGTTGGTAGAGGTATGAAAGTAATTGTATGGAGGCGAGTAAGTAGGTTTAAACCTTATTGAAATCATAATATGTTAAATAGACCTTATAATAATTAATTTCAAGGATAAATGAACAAGTTATAGTGGAGACTAGCTCCAAAAGGATGATGACTGAGATTTGGGTCTTTAATCCCTAAATTAGCAAAATAAGGAGCTTGATATTTTTTCAAAGGTTGTATTACATGGTTTCATATAATTTAAATGCCTCCAAATGACTTAATCTTGTATTATTCATCTATAAAAATTACCATAAAAAAATTTAAGGATAGAAGATTGATTAAAAGTGGTTGTTGAGGGTCTTAAAGATGCCCTTAAAGGCATTGAAACCTAAGTAGTGTTCACCTACAGGCTGAGCTCTAAAAATGATATCTAGTGCCCAAGGTTGAAAATGAGAACATATCCCCATGAATAGATGATCTTATTAGTTGAAATGAATCTTAAAGATGATAAATAACACAAACTAAGGTTGATATGAACTTTTAAGAATCTAAGGACACCTATAGGGCCCCACACAGTCAACTAAAGTTGATAATAAGGGGTTAAGATTAAGAAATTTAGGATATTTAATGTAATTTTGACCTAAGTATGCAATAAATAATCTATAATTTTTATATGACCATGTAAACATTCAAAAGGGATTTTGAAATGTTTCGAAGACCTAAACTATGTAGGATCATCTACATGGGCCCTCCTCAAACATGAAATATAGTCAACAACAAGCTCAGTCTTGTCTCAACAGGGCATTTGGAGGAGTATATGAAGAGTGAAATAGTGAAAAAAACATATGAACACTTTAACTATGGTAATGATGACCTTAATAAGTTTTAAATTCATGAAAAAATCTTATAAAAGCCTCTTAAGACTCTTTATATGCACCTATAGTGAGGTGTTGACTGTTGCAGGTAGTAACCTCAAGGATTATGTCTACATGTTGGAAAATAATGAGGTGAATAAAATGATGCAAGAAACACAAAAATGAACTTAATAAAATAATATGTAGTTGTAAAAATTGTTTTAAAATATTATCCTTGTATCTTCACCTATAGGTGTAGTATATTGAGGTAAAATATAGTCAATGTGACACTTAGTATTGAGAATTTCAATTTATGGAAAGGTATATGGAAGACTAGAGTGGTAAGAGAGAATGATAAAAATTCCATCATATTCAAATTTATCTCATATAAATATAATTATTGAAAACAAGTGAGGAAAGGAGCTCAAGATGCACAATCCACTCTTGAAATTCCTACACATAATCCATCTTGTACAAGACTATATTTGAGTTTTATTGATGTTTGAGTGTAAAATGGATAGAATAGAGAATAATTTTTTGTGGAGGGGACAATTTAAAATTTTATAATCTACTAAAATTGTCATTTTTTCTAAGATAATATGGGAAGTACCCTTTATTTTGTCTAAGAGAGAGGGTACAGCCCTAGGTGTACTAATTGATAGTTTTGAGGAATGGAGGCAAAGAGATGAACCAAGTGAGGTTTTAAAATTTAAAATAAGTTTGGAGATTTATAAAACATCCAAGTTAATATTATATATCATTCATAAAATAATTTAATTCAACAAGGTACCCTACACTCTTAAGGTTGCAAATAGGCTCATGAGGCAAGGGTATGCCTAGATTCCAAACAAAGAGTTCATTTTTCACTTATACATCTACAAAATATTTCAAAATGATTATAACATGTTTTTAGGTTAAAAATATAGTTTATATATATTATGTAATGCAAGTAATCCCTATTAAATGGCTTAGAATACAAAAGTTACAGGTAGGCCTATTGGGTAGGTTTAGGCCTATAACCCAATGAGGGGTTAATTTCATTTTCTAACCTTGGCAGAGCATTCCAATATATTATAGAATTCTAATAGGGTATTAGAAAAGGTTTTAAGGATTTTTTTTGTATACAAATCACAAGAAGTCCTTTTTTGAGCCCAAAAATAGCTCAGATCTAGAAGGAACTAGAAAACATGCTTGATAAGATGATTTCAAATGCTCATTTCTCACTTTATGATTTTCATGGAGTATAATGGAGTTTAATTAGGTTAATAAGGTCCATTAAAATAATTTTTATGAAGTTATTTTTGAAATCCAATTTTAGGAATTTATGAACAAAGATTAAAAATGAAAACATGCCTAAAATCCTTGCAAACCCTCAATTAAGACCTGATGGAGGAAATGGAGTTGGATATCTAATTATATGGAATTTTTTTTAATATAATAGTTATTTTAAATTTTATATTACTCTCTTAGGATCCTCCACACCCTTTTGAGTTGTATGAACTTGTATAGATAGGGTGAAAATAGGGTATTTTTTACCATTTTATGTGTTTTTTAGGTTCTATAAGGATTTTGAGGATGAAATAAAGTTTTGGAGGAATATATTGAATTTTTATAACTCCATATGTTTATTTAATTCTTTTAAAATAATAATAATAATAATGAAAAAAAATCTTTCATCTCAACCTGTCAAAATTAGCATAGTGGACAAACTAGTGAGAAGGGTGGAAATCTTCAAGAGAGTTAATTCTAAGGTTTCCATAGTGATTATATGTATATGAAGGGTATTAAAACATGTATTACACTCCCTCTCATTTATTTTCATGTAAATATGAAGATAAATTTGAGGCCAAGTGTGCAAGGTACATGAAAGAAGAGTTTTTTGGACTGTAGATGATGATAGCTCCTTCTTAGATGATTCTAGATGACCAAGCCTACAACCAATTCATGGAGAGGCATGAATAAAAAATTTAAATTTTATCATAATAATAATACCTATCCCTAATAATTTTTTTGATGTTCAAATAGGGATAATCATCAAGGTAGTTTTTTTAAGCCAAAATGAAGAGTTTCATGCCTTCAATTGACACTTGTGCTTCCTGGCATTTCATGTTTCATCCCATATACTATTATCATGAATAATTAACATACTATATTATATTAAAAATGTTACTTATGACCCTTTTAATTCTATCTTCTCCTCCCTTTTAGGTTTTATAAGAACTAGCCATTTTGGCCTTTGTAATTTATGCTCCACCTGAGTATGGTGAAGCCTTGCTCATTTGCATACCAATTTATCAACAAGACTAATGATTTTAACCTCTCAATGAATTTTAATAGTGTTTTATATGTGAATTTTGGATATTTATTAATGAATAATATGGATTTCTTATCATTTTGTCTCATTGCTTCATCTTATTTGTGATTGGAAAGCTTCTTCTTACAGGGCATGTGAAGTATTCTAAGAAATGTCAAATATTGAGTGAGTTAGTATATTAACTAATGCCATTCAGGGCCTCTTGTCTAATCCTCCTATATTTTCAAATTAATCCATAACCTCATAATTTAACATTTATGTGAGAAGATGTATATTGAAGGAGTGTATGTTTGGTTAGTCCTTTGTTCTCATGTGTAACATGCTACTGGTTTGAAGTCATCATATTATTTGGTGTATCACATCCCCTAAAATAGTTTTCTTTTATTTATCTCTTTCCCTCTCCCCCTAAAGTGTATGTTTATTTGTAATCCAAAGTTTTACATCAAGGTATCTATCCCTATCTAGAGATTCACCTCATTCTTAGGCTACCCACAAGCTTAGAGGTGTTTCCATTGTGCCACTTAGATGAGGATATTTTAAGTATCTCCTCAAGGGGTGAAAATCCAAGTGACAATAGTTTTTGTAACTTTGAATGGGATTTTTAATCCAAGAGGCTAAAATATTTTGGTGTTATATTTTAAAAATTATCCTTTAGAAGCATCTATCCAAGCATCAATGGTAACTCTGAGGATATATCAACTAGTCTAGTAGCTTAGATTATCCTTTAAAAATTGTTGGTAAATTTTTTCCTTTGTGTTCTTCTTTTAAATGAAGTTTCATGGCTAATTTTTGTGTTGAGAACTATTTTACATAATTTTGTGAGACATTTCAGGCTTGTTCCATTCACTATCAATTTCAACAAGTTTTTAATTAGCCCATTCATAAGGTGTATCAGTCCTACAATTAGCCTTCTCCATATCTTTCTCTAGTCAACCTAATCACTTCTTAACTCAATCCATTTCCACCTTGAAACAAGATATTTTGGGCTATGAGAGGTATGTGTTATATCTTAATACATAAAGGGGTATGGTCAAGATGTTCATATTCATCTTAATCATAAGGTGAGATATGCATTTGATTTTGGTCAAAAGAGAGTGGGTACCTATTGAGAGAGCCAATTGTAAAAGGCTCACAAGTGAGATGCTTGATATGAGTGGCCTAGTTTATTCCTTAGAATATAGGATATTAGTTCATGAAATAAAACCTCACCAAAACTATCAGCCTTCATATCTACTTCCCTAAGTTTCCTATTAGTCATATTTAATCCCTACTCATGATCCCAATCAAGCATACAAAAGTCATCCTTTTTCCATTCAGTTAGAGGAGGGAGTTGAAAGGAGAAAGCTTGTGTTGAAGCTAATATTGATAGTTATATTGAGTGGGATAATATACATATGTATAAGTCCATGTTAGCAATAAAGGAAGTGGATTTTGAGTCCTCATTTTCCCTTTCACATTACATCCCCATCTCAAGGAGTGACCCCTAGATATGAGATTACAAGTTGGAGAAAAGGTGGAGAATCAAAGCGTAAGGAGATTTATAGTTCTTTAAACACTTTACTCACTCCTAAAATTACATCACCACCTCAAAAAAATACTTATAACCCTAATATCCCAAGCTGTAGTAAGATATTAGAATCATGGGGAAAGAAAGAGAATACAAGAATTGTTAAGGAATGTGAAGTTAAGAATTAAGTTGATCCTTTGCAATTCCATCCCACCTTACCTCAAGAAGCCTCTTGTCCTCCATATGAGCCATATTTTACTCATTATACTTATCATTATGCTTATAAACTTCAAGAAACACTTTTTCAAGAGAACCTAGCCAAGCAAATTGAAGAGTTAGAGTCAAGGATGAAGTTGTTAAGTCAAGGTGTGAAGGAAGGTTTAGACCCAAAAGAAGATAATATACCTAAACACACCCCATATAAACTCTATAAAGAGATTTCCAAAGTTAAATTAGACATAAATGAAGTTATTTTAAAGTGTATGGAAGTTAACTAATCCATCTTAGCCCAAGGTCTTCCTCCCCTTCCTCAAGAGCTCCCAAAAGAATCCCCAACTTTGCATTCTCAATCTAATTTTGAGAACTATGTTACACTTCCACCAACTAGTTCCTCTTGTATTCATACCATAACCCTTTGACTTGATGGAAATATGGTATGGGAACCTAAATAAGAGTATTTGGTTGAGGAAAAATTATAACTCTTGTTGATGAAAGTGCAACTCTTTGGCAACCTCATTGGGCTAGGTCACAGGATTTCAAGATGCCTAGTCTTGGCATCATGAAAAAGGAGAAAGATATGAAAGATCTTACATAAATTTAGAATAAATATAATATTATGATATATGGTATAAAAATTTATATCCCTCAAAAGGTCTTAAGTGTTGAAGAAGAGGTGAGTCTTTATTTCGAGTCTTCTTGTTTGGTTGGTAATGAAGAATGCCTTCCTTATGTTGAAGAAGAATTATTAGATGGATTATTTTTGGATTATAAGGAAGAGGATCAAGGATATTTTATTATTTTTCCCATTCATGATGATAATCAAAATGAGGATGAGGATTTATGGTAAAATTTTGAAGACATTTACAATGAGTTTGAGTCTCTCAAGGGGTCTACAAATTCTTTGGAGCTAATTACAAGTGATGATGAACAAGATGACATTGTCCAAAATGTCATACATGATCAATAAAAATTTACTATTCAACATTAGGATGAATTTTTTGTAGTTATTGGATCAGGTTATAATTCTCTTCAAGGAAGCTATGATCTAGTAAAGAATGGAGAAGGCAGCCTCGGTACTCAAGTGAGTATTCAAAGGAAAAGAAATATTTCAAATCTATCCTTAAAAGAGGCATATGCATATTATGATGAAATGTTTTAAATAATAAAGATGGGATATCATCCTCTTAATAATTTGGGAGAAACACATCAGATCATGAAGGATAGAACAAACTTTTATTGGCCTTAATATTTTATGGAATAAGAAACCAATCCTCTTGAAGCCATGCCTAAAAACAAGATAAAAATTGACCATGAGATGAAGATTAGGTAGTAGTATGAGGTATGTGTACAAGGAAAATATAAATAATTTTTCATTGGTGACCTATTTGAATAAGGTCCACCTGAGAGCATGGAAATTGAGGTGCTAAGAAATAGGTCTGGTTTATCAAGTGTTTAATCTAAAGAGCAACATGCTTGACATCATGATTCATCCCATGAAGAAAGAGATGAAAGAAACTATAATTTTGATCTTAGAAAATAGGCATTCCTAGTTTATATTTGTGCAAAATATTTTATTCTCTAATTCCCCTGCGTGCCTTGAGCACATGTATGTGTGTGTGTGTCTAGTTAGTTTATTATCTTATTTTATGTGTGTCCTTGCTTTGTGTGGCTGAGGTAATCAAGTGGTCTTTTATTTATAAAATCCTATGTTCAAAGTCTTTTAGTTTTTTTCATAATTCATATGACTCTATGAGCCTAATGGACTGATAAGGCTACTAGTCTAGTTAGTATAACAGGTATACTACCCCTATGAGTCTCAAATTTGTTAACCAAATTTGACTTTTAGGTCAAATTAGGGAACCCTTAGGTAAAATTTCGTTTTTATATGTTTTAATGGTTTAATACATATGTAAAAATGTGTTTCATAGATCAGTTAATGTCATTTAATGTTATACTAGACTTGGTCCTTAGTCACTTTTGTGATTTAGAATCATTTTGAGGTTAAAAAAGGGGCATTTAATTAATTTTATGGATATTTTGGGAAGTGTGAAGATTAAAAATTGTGATTTCATGTGACATGTGTAATAAAATTACTTAATAAACTATAAAAACTAAATAGTGGTAGGTTCTTTAGAAGAAAGGGTAGATTTCTTGAGAAAAAAGGAGGGTTTCACACTTGTACAACCCATAAGAAATTTCACCATATGGAAAAAGATCATGTAATTTATATTAAGATTCCCAAAACTTAAATACATGTTTTTAAGTATTTAGATGTGTCAAAATTAGGCTAAAACCATTCTGCTCATTTTTCACCCTTCTTGGCAAGCAAATGCAGTCTTTAGGTTCATGCTTAGTAGAGATAGCTGAAGAGGATTCATGACAAATGATTTGGGGAGGTAAAATTAAAATTATATATATGCATATGTATATGTATATGTGTGTATGTATATATATATATATATATATATATATATATATATATATATATATGTATGTATGTATGTATGTATGCATGTATGTATATATACATATACATATATATACATATATATATATATATATACATATACATATATATATATATACATATACATACATATATATACATATATACATATATATATATATATATATATATATATATATATATATATATATATATATATAAACCTGTAAGGTGCATGAAATAGAAAGAAGAAAAGTATAGTCAACATTATAAGGATGGCTCATGAAGAAAATACCACCATTATTCAATACACACACACACACACACACACACACACACACACTTTGAATAATGGTGGTATTTTATTCGTGAACCATCCTTATAATGTTGACTATACTTTTTCTCTTGCTATTTCATGCACCCTATAGGTTTTGTTCTATTTTGGTAAGCCTATATGAACTAGTTGATTGGGTTGATTAAATATTATCTTTGATTCATCCTATAATTAATTAAATTATTATTATAAAATTTTAAAGTGTTTGGATGAGCCAAGTATCTTATGTTTCAGAAGGAAGCACTTTTTATGCAATAAGCAGTTTTTCTCTATGTTCACTGTTTTTATGCTTCAATAGTAGCTCCAAGGATTTTTGATAGGTTATTTATAGTTTTTATTTTTATTTTTAAATTATCTATTGAAATTATAGTTTCATTCTCTAATCAATCTCCATAAATTTACAGTCTTTGAGTGCTCTACATCAATTCCCATACAACTGCCATACATAATCAACCAGGTGAGCTATGAAAGGCTCTAAACCACATCCATGGATTGTGATGGAGGTATTGGAATTTTTAGTACACATTAATATAAAAATAAATCATTTTTATACTTTTCATTATCATAATGAAGACTATAGAAATAATCACTCCATCATCGTTACTTAGTCTACACCATGGTCTACACTTACAAGTATCATGCATTAGAAAAATTGTGAGAAGAAGGTTTAATAATGAGTTGAGGTATTTGATGTTAAAAGGAATCCAGTTTAAACCTTTTTTAAATACTGAAATTTAACATAATAATTAGAATCAATTCACTACCCATAACATTACATTTCAAGGTGCACCTATAAGATTTATTAGCAGAGGTATGAAAGTAACTTTATGGAGGAGATTAAGTAGGTTTAGACCTTATTGACATCCTATTATGTAAAATAGAGATTTTAAAACTTGTTTTCAAGGATATATGAGAAAATTATAGTGGAGACTACCTCCAAAAGGATGATGCTTCAGATTTAGGTCTCTAATCCCTAAATTAGCAAAATAGGGACCTTGAGATATTTTCCAAGGTTGTATGACATGCTATCAAATACTTTAAATAACTCCCAATGACTTAATATAGTATTATTAATCTATAAAATGTACCATAAAAAATTTTAAGGATAGTAAATTGATTAAAAGTTGTTGTTGAGGGTCTTAAAGATGCCCTTACAGGGACTAAAACCTAGGTAATGTTCACCTATATGCTAAACTCTAAAGAAGATATATAGTGAAAAATGTTGTATATGATAACATATCCCCATGATTATATGATATTATTAATTTAAATTAATCTCAAGTAGCATAAAGAACACAAAATGAGGTTGATAATAACTTTTGAGAATCTAAGGAAACCTACAGTCCCCCACATAGTCAACTGAAGTTAACCATGAGGGGTAAAGATTAAGAAATTTAGGATCCTTAATGTAATTTTGACATAATTATGAAATTAATGATATATAATTGTTATATGAACATGGAAACATTAAAATGGGCATGTGTAATGTTTTCAAGACCTAAACTATGTACGATCATCTACAGGGCCCCTCCTCAAATGTGACATATAATCAGCAATAAGCTCAGTCCTATCTCAGAAAGGCATATGTCAGAGTATATGAATATTTAAATAGTGAAAAAAACATATGAAAACTTTAATTATGGTCATGATGACCTCAATAAGTTTTTAATGTGTGAAATAATCTTATAAAAGCCTATTAAGACCCTTCAGATGCACTTACAACTAGGTGTTGATTGTTGTAGGTAGTAACCTCAAGGATTATGTCTAGGTGTTGGAAAATAATGAGGTAAAAAAATAATCCATGAAAAGACAAAAATTTAATTGATACAAGTATAGGGGTTTCTAAACATTTTCTTAAAATCTTAACCATGTATCTTCACCTATAGGTGTAGTATATTGAGGTAAAATATAGTCAAAATGACACTCAATCTTGAGAAGTTCAATGTATGAAAATGTATATGGAATATTGGAGTGGTAAGAGATAATAATAAAACATAAATAATAATAAAATTTATATCATATAAATATTATGATTGAAAAAAATCAAGGAAAGGAGCTCAAGATAGAAGGCATAATCTACTCTTAAAATTCTTGCACACAATCCATCTTGCACAAGCCTATCATGGGGTTTTCCTGAGGTTTTAGGGTAAAATTAATAAAATATAGGTTTTTTATTTGTTTATGGTATCCTTTAAAATTTTATAATATACGATATTTTATCTCAGACAAAGGATACTTCCCTAGGTCCACTAATTGATAGTTTTCAGGAATGGAGGCAAAGAGATGAACCAAGTGATGTTTGAACCTTTAAAATAAGTGTGTAAAGTTAAGGAAAAATAAAATTAAATATTTTATAATATTCACAAAATAATATAATTTAATAGGGTACCCTACACTCTTAAGGTTGCAGATATGCTCATGAGGCAAGGGTATACCTGGATTCCAAACAAGAGTTCATTTTCATTTATAGCTATGAGGAAGATTTAAAATATATTATAAAAAAAATTATGGGAAAAATATATTTTATATATCTTATTTAATTCAATTAATCCCAATTAAATGGCCTAGAATACAAAAGTTGTAGGCAGGCCCATTGGATAGGTTTATGCCTATAATCTATTAATGGGTTAACTTCTTTTTCTAACCTTATCAAAGCATTCCAAATGCATTTGGTAATGTTCACAGGGTATTAATTTATATTTAAAGGCTTTCAATTTAGAAACAAATCACAATAAGTCATTTTTTAATCCCAAAACCAACTCATACCTGTAAGGAACAAGAAAATAAGTTTGATAAGGTGGCTTCAAATGCTCATTTATCTCTTGATGATTTGCATGGAGGCCAATGAAATTTAAGGAGGTTAATAGGGTCCCTGAAGATCATTTTTGTGAATTTATTTTTAAAATCCAAAATTAGGACTTTATGAACAAAGATTAAGAATGAAAATAGGTATAAAACCATTACAAACCCTTAGTCAAGACTCGATGGAGGAAATGGAGTTGGATATTTGATCCAATAGAATATTTTGTATATAATAGTTATTTTAAATTATATAAAACTCTCTTAAGATCCTCCCCACCCTTTTGAGTTGTACAGACTTGTACGAAAAAAGTGAAAATAGGGTATTTTTTACCATTTTATGTTTTTTTATATGTTTTATAAGGATTCTAAGGATGAAATAAAGTTTGGGAGGAATATATATACTTTTTATAACTAATTGTGTCAATTTAATTAATTTTAAAAGATTCATACTTATGAAAAAAACAACTCTCATCTCAACCAATTGAAATTGGCATAGTTGACAAACTAGTGAGAAGGGTGGAAAAATTTAAGTGAGCTGATTTTAAGGTGTACCTAATTATTCTAGTGCCATTTGGGGTATTTAAACATGTCATACACTCCATAAAACTTATTTTCATGCAATCTTGAAGACAAAATTGAGACCAAGTGTGTAGGGTACATGAAAGATGAGCATTTTAGACTGTAGATGATGATAGCTCCTTTCTAGATGATTTTGGATGACCAAGACAACAAACAATGCATAGAGAGAAATATATAAAACCCTTACCATTTATCCCAATCATTATAATTATTACTAATCATTTTTTTTATGTTCAAATAGTGCTAATAATGAAGGTAGTTTTTTTGAGCCATAATGAAGAGTTTCATACCTTGAATTGACACTTGTGATTCTAGGCATTGCATGGTTCATCCCATATACTCTTATCATGTACAATTAATTTATTATATTATATTTACAAGTGTCCTTATGACCCTCAGACTTCTATATTCTTTTTCATGTTCTATAAGAACTAGCCATTTTGGCCTTTATCATTTATGGTCCACCTAAGTATGGTGAATCCCTACTCATTTTCATACCATTTGATCAATAAGACTAATGATTTTTACCTCTTCATGACTATTTATAATGTTTAATACTTTAATATTGGATCTTTTTTAGTGAATACTATGGTTTCCTTAGCATGTTGTCTCATTATTTCATCTTATTTGTAGTTAAAAAACTTCTTCTTGTAGGTCATGTGAAGTGTTTTAAGAAATGTCAAAGACTAAGTGATTTAGTCTATTCACTAGTTCCATTAAAGACATCTTATCTATTCCTAATATGTTTACACATTCATTGATAACCTGATAGGTGCCAAACTCACTTTACAAACAAAGATTCATTGAGGCATTCGTCTATACAAAGTAATCAAATGTCTTGAATGAGATAATACATGTTTATACCCCTTTTAATCTTCAAGGAAGTGTTACACTATATCTTAAGCCTGTAATTAGTCTTTGATAATACATACATGAAATATTATACTCTTTCTAGCTCTGCAACCAAATCTTCTTTCCTGATCTTCCTTATGATGCTTGAAACCCTTACTAGCTTCTCAAGCCTTAATGGAGCTTTAGGTATTCAATTAAAATTATGCATCTATCTGAAGCTTAAAATAATTTTAAACAAATGTTATTCAATGTATCTAACATGTTTTAATCCTCATATAATATATAAGACTCTAAGATATTTAATTTTGTCTCTGAACTCCTTACCTTGTTCAAAAGCTTATAAGTCTTATTAGGCCTAATTGTGCCTCCAATAGGTCAAAATAATTATTATCCCCTTACTAAATCTGAAACCAAATTTAATAAGGTATTTAAAACATAATAAATATGATCCAAGCCTTATACCAAGTTATAGCACTCAAAAGTAAGGAAAACTCAACTTTGACTTTTTGACAATTTTTGAAAAATGAACACCTACAAGCAGATAAAAACATAGTCATCTATATATGAAAATATATAGCTCATTTTTCCATGAAATAAATTGTATTACATAAAAAATACTTTTATCTAACTTTAAAAAAAATATTCAAGTCATTTGGATTAGTATTTTAGGAGTTATGGCCTTTTTAGTGACCAAAATTTGAGTTTTGGTTTACACAAAAAATAGGGAGGCCGAGAGCTTTTAATTGATTTTTCATAGAGCTTGTTGAATTTTTTTTATAGTATACCACCTGGAATAAGACATAAAATCACTCCTATAACATATCCAATATCTAATTTTCTTCCATACAACGTTTTACATGTGCAAAAACACCACTGTATATGACTGTACATACAAAAATTAGAAATTTCAAGGGTTTCAAGAACTCAGTCTATGTCTTAAGCTTGAAATAAATTCAAGAAAACTTGGATCACGTATAATAAGATGAAATTAATTTAAATACAAAAAATTTGAACACAAAACTCCTTTATTCACAATAAATAAATTCTAAAAACATGCATAGACTTCTGCCAAAGTGTTGGCAGACTGGAGATTTTTTTACAATGGAAAAATGTTACCTTTTAGGCTTGTGGATGGTCTTGTACGCCTCCATATTGCTAGGATAGATTCAAATAAAGTTTTTGAATTATTATCAAAGTTTAGAATTCTCCAATTTTTCTCAAGATTCTCTCCAACCACTTAGACAGAAGATAGCAAATTTTGACCCTATTCTCATGGACTACTTGTTACATTTACTCTTTCTAGATTTCAAGATGACCATGACCTCTAATAAGTTATATAAGACCATTTTATACATTTCAAACTCATATATACCTATCACAACTCATATAAATCTCAAACCATTACAATTTTTTTAATGTAATTACATAAGGAACATTTGAAAATTCAAATCTAGTTTTGGAGGGAAACTCTCCAAAGGCCTTGAATGACTTAAAACAAACTTATAATTCCTCAAGAATGTATTATTATGAATTAATATACCTCCTATGCTCTTGACAACATAAATTTTACATGCACATGGTGATGCTCTTGCATCATACTTCCAAGGGTGAAAGATTTCCATAAACTCCTGTTTATGAGCCCTTATTTTCAGAGTTACAAGTGAGTTTTCCTTGTCTCTTCTTCTTCAACTAGTCTCTCATATAGATGTACATGTTCAACAGCACCACATTTTGTTATTTTATTGTACTTCTTGTTCATTCCTACACATGACGCAAAGTCATTTTCAAAATCGTTGGTTTTCTCAAATCAATCTTTCTTCTTTCTTTTGTTTCTCTTTTTCTTCTTGTATTTCCTTCTCATCTCTTTCTCATCTAAAATCTTCCATGTCCATGTTTCATCTTCATATGTGTCTCCAAAGTTTTCTTTGCCTTCTTGGTTCATCAGTGCATCCATTGAGTTATGGTTATCATTTACTTCAACAACTTCCATACCTGCATTCAAAACATCAAAAGGAACCTTAGTAGAAAAAACTTGAGACCATGAGGCCCCTTTATTGTCTTCATGTTATTCTTCTTTGTCCAAATCTTCCCTCATCATCTTTCTTTATTCTTTCCTCAATTCATTTTCCATCTAATCAATGGTGCCACCATGTTGATATGTGCCTCTACACAACTCTCTTGAAGGATTCAACAACTCTTCTATCCTCTTCAACTCTTCACTCAACACAAGCTCATCCAAATCTTCATGTCCTATATCAAACTTAGGACCAAATTGTCTTTCATCCTCTATAAATAAATTAATCCACTCTATGGTTTATTCATACAAGTCAACTTCTTCATCAACATCAATATACTTATTAAAAACAATAGGAACACTATTACCTTGTCTCTCCTTGTTCTTTTCAAACATGTGAACTGATTTCACATCTCCACTTTCATCATCCATCCTCTTGGAACTCTCTCCTTGATGCACATTAGTTTTCATAGACATTTTCCATTCCTCATTTTCCATTAAAATATCAATAAATGATTCAAAAACATCATTATTCCATTCATTACAAGTAATTGACTTACCTTTCATCTTTGTATCCTCATGCTCTACCTCATTATTCTTTAATAAGTTTTTTTCCTCACCTTTAGCCATCCATACCTTCTTCATAGCTTTAGGATGACACTTGTTCAATTTACCAACCAATTTATGCTCTTTGACATCTTCATGTTGTCTTGTTTGATAGCTGGCTTTGCTCACTTTGCATTCTACCTCTTCCTTCATGCTTTGTATTTGCTTCTTGCTTGAGTCGTCATCTTGATTGAGCTTTGTGTCTTTCATTACATTTTCTGATCCATTGATCCATTTTGGTAGCACATAGCCATGGTCTATTGCTAGATTTGAAGGCTTTTTATTGATCTTCTTCATCTCCATCTGTACATCAGTAGTCTTACTCTTATATGCATGTGCAAAATAAGAATTTGCACTTATTTTTACCTTTTCAATGGCTTGATGTTTAGCCATACTTTTCCTCATAGCTTCCTTGCTTGATTTCACTTTATTTAGGTGTGTTTCATTCCTTTGTTCTATTGGAATGTTTTTGAAGTCATCATAGTATTCTATACCCTCTTCTTCATTGGCATGATGAAGGACTTCCACTACTTCCTTGTGGAATTTTGCAACCTATTCAATAGCTATTCCATAATTAAGTGGATGAGAAAAATCAATACTATAATTCACCTTTACCTCCTTGATGGGATGCTTCATGGTTTTCTTCATTTGCACAGCTTCTTTGATTGTACTATCCTCTTTTGTGCATAGTTTTTCACTTGCTTCTTCAAGGTACTCCATGGCATCATGGAATGTAATTTCCTCCTCTATCTCAATATTTTCTTGCACAAGGTCTCCAACATATTTCTCATGCATTTGACAATGCATTTATTCTTCTTGGTATATAACAACAATCTCCTCTCTCATGTTTGTATATTCTTTTATGTGCTTGGTTGGTTTTATTGCCCAAATCTCTTCACTTTTCGAGGCCTTTCTCTTGACCTTCTTCACAAGGCTTCTCATACCTACATTTACCCACTCAAAGACAATATTAGAAATAAAAACAAGAGACCATAATGTCTCCATGAGTGTCCTCTTAATGAACATTCTCATATTTCCAAGTTCTCTTCCTGGCACCTCATCTTTTCTTTCTTCTCTTCTCTTGTTCTCCACAATGAGAACATTTATCACAATCTCTTCCTCTTTTTGTTGCTCACTTGGCAACCTTCTCATCCTCTTACCTCTATGGGCTTCTCTCTTCTTGGCAATCTCATTTTTCCTTCTTCTCCTCTTCATTAAGAGATCTATTGGCCACTTCATCCTCCTCTTCATTGGCCATACCCATGCTTGCTTGTCCATTTTTCATCCAAGACTCATATCTATCTGCAAAGTTAGCTAAATCTCTTTTGAAACTATCAATCTCTTTATCAATTCCATTACTAGTCATACCTCTCTTCTTTTGGATGCTTGTTTTCTTCTTGGTACTCTCATGTATCTTGCTGCTCTACTCTTTTCTCAGCAATATTTCCATTTCTGAGATCTTCACCCAAGTCTTTTCCACCTTGGTCTCTTGATCCCTTTAGGTCCACTTGTCTCACCCAAGCCTTTCTCCTTGACTGGTCTTTTGACAATCTCCTTGATCTCACCTAGGCCTTTTGCATCCTAGTCTTTTGATCCTACTTAATGGTTTTATTGAGCTTCACACTAAGTCAATGGTCTGCAATATGACACTACTTTAACCAAATATCAATAATTTCACAAATCCAAGCTTACCTTGCTTTGGATCTTTCTCTTGAGCATTCACTTGTTCCCTTACTTTTGAGATTTTCCAAGCTTCTCTTCTCTCTTGTCAAGACTCAATGGCCTTAATACTTCCTTTTCACTTGTTTTCTTCTCAAACAAAATAAACTCAAATCAAATATCAAAGGTTACTCATACCTTTCCTCCACATGGTCTTCTAGTGCTTTGCCCTGTTGATCCTTTTTCCAAATCCTATAACAACTCTTTATTGATGAAACATCATTAACAAATAACCATCCCAAAGATAAACCTTGCTCTGATACCAAAATGATAGGTACCAAACTCACTTTAGAAACAAATATTCATTGAGGCATTCGTCTATATAAAGTAATAAAATGTCTTGAATGAGATAATACATGTTTATACCCCTTTTACTCTTCAAGGAAGTGTTACACTATATCTTAAGCCTGTATTTAGTATTTTATAATCCATCCATGCAATATTATACTCTTTCTATCTCTACAACCAAATCTTCTTTCCTGATCTTCCTTATGATGCTTGAAACCCTTACTAGCTTCTCAAGCCTTAATGGAGCTTTAGGTATTCAATATATAGTATGCATCTATCTAAAGCTTCCAATAATTTTAAACACATGTGATTAAATGTATCTAACATGTTTCAATCTTCATATAATATATAAGACTCTAAGATATTGAATTTTGTCTCTGAACTCCTTACCTTGTTCAAAAGCTTGTAGGTCTTATTAGGCCTAATTGTGCCTCCAATAGGTAAAAATAATTATTATCCTCTTCTTCAATATGAAACCAAATTTATTAAGGTATTTAAAATATAATAAATATGATCCAATCATTATACCAAGTTATAGCACTCAAAATTAAGGAAAACTCAACTTTGACTTTTTGACAATTTTTGAAAAATGAACACCTACAGGTAGATAAAAACACATTCATCTATATATGAAAATATATCACTCATTTTGGAATGAAATTTTTTTTATTACATCAAAAATAATTTTATATAACTTTTCCAAAAATAATCAAGTCATTTGTATTATTATTTTAGGAGTTATGGCCTTTTTAGTGACCAAAATCTGAGTTTTGGTTTACACAGAAAATAGGGAGGCTGAGAGCTTTTAATTGATTTTTCATAGATCTCGTTGAATTTTTATTATATTATAACACATTGAATAGGAGCTCAACTCACTCCTATAACATATACAATATCTAATTTTCTTCCATACAACGTTTTACATGTGCAAAAACACCACTGTATATGACTGTACATACAAAAATTAGAAATTTCAAGGGTTTCAAGAACTCAGTCTATGTCTTAAGCTTGAAATAAATTAAAGAACACATGGATCACGTCTAATAAGATTAAATTAATTTAAATACAAAAAATTTGAAAACAAAACCCCTTTATTCACAATAAATAAATTCTAAAAACATACACAGACTTCTGCCAAAGCATTGGCAGACTGGAGATTTTTTTACAATGGAAAAATGTTGCCTTTTAGGCTTGTGGATGGTCTTGTAAGCCTCAATTTTTATAGGATAGATTAAAGTCAAGTTTTTGAAGTCTTATCCAAGTTTATAATGCTCAAATTTTTCTCAAGATTCTCTCCAACCACTTAGACAAAAGATAGCAAATTTTGACCCTATTCTCATGGACTACTTGTTACATTTACTCTTTCTATATTTCAAGATGACCATGACCTCAAATAAATTATATAAGACCATTGTATACATTTCACACTCCTATGGACCTATCACAACTCATATAACTCTCAAACCATTACAATTTTTTTAATGTAATTACATAAGGAACATTTGAAAATTCAAATCTAGTTTTGGAGGGAAACTCTCCAAAGGCCATGAATGAATTAAAACAAACTTATAATTCCTCAATAATGGCTTATTATGAATTAATATACCTCCTATTCTCTTGATGACATAAATTTTACATGCATATGGTGATGCTCCTGCATCATAACCTCATAATGTAACATTGATATAAGAATATGTAGATTGAATGAGTGTATGTTTAGTTAGTCATTTATTCTCATGTGTAACATGTTGATGATTGGAAGTCATCATATTATTTGGTGTATCACCTCCCTTAGAATAGTTTGTTTTTATTTATCTCTCTCCATTGTGTCCCAGAAAGTGTAGGTGTAGTTGTAATCCAAAGTGGTACATTAAGGGAGTTATCCCTATCTAGATATTCACCTCATCCTTAGGCTACCCACAAGCCAAGAGATGTTTCCATTGTTCCACTTGGATTATAATAGCTTAGGAATCTCCTAAAAAGGTGAAAATACAAGTGAAAATAGTTAATATATTCTAGTAATTTACTGACTAAAATTTCTAAGGTTCATTTTACTTTCTATGCTTTGCTTGTAGGTGTGCTAATGTTGTTTACTTATAGGGATAATTTTTTAGAAGTGAATCTAGTTATTATTTTCATTATTTTACTTCCCTTAGATGGTTTATTGATGTGTGGTGTGATTTTAGATTAGTATATTTCATATTATACATTGGTTTCAAGTGC
The DNA here is from genome assembly GCA_037957365.1 of Torreya grandis. NCBI lineage: Eukaryota > Viridiplantae > Streptophyta > Pinopsida > Cupressales > Taxaceae > Torreya > Torreya grandis. Next base: position 730,615 of record JARHVA010006027.1, read on the forward strand.
ATATTTGGATTATATTTTAACTTTATCATTATGTTTAGAATGAAAATCAACAACATCAATGTGTTTCTTCTCTACCTTACATTTTTTCAACTTTATTTTTTATAAATTCACCTTATATTGGTTTTTATTATAAATATTCACTTTATATTAGTCTTAGATATATCTTTGATCATAATTAACTTCACTTAGTTTATCATACTTTCAATTTTACAAAGCTAACTATTAGGCCATGGTTTCTCTCAACAACAAAACTTTATAATTTTTTTGAAATGGTTTAATTGTTTTTCCACTATTACACCAAATATATAAAGAATATCATAACCTAAAACTCATGCATTGGATTCTATGGATTCATAAATGATTAGTTTTTATTAACCACTCATAACCACTTGTGATACACTTTCAAGCATCAACAAAGGTCTAAATAATCATTACTCGAATGGTATGTTATATTGATGACTATTTTTTGATTATATTTATTATTTGTAATAAACTATAGGTATGGATTCAATTCAATTCATTTTATGGAATAAATGAATTTGTGATATTTTTGTACTTAGCATGATTTTGATTAGCTAAAGTGAAATATTATGAATGAAATATTTTTTTTTTATATTATTATTTATTTTACCAAATCTTACATTTGTGACCTTAGTTGAGTAGTCAATATATTCAACAATATTAATTAGTACCATCAATGCAAGTTAAGGTGTAATTTGATCAAGTGGTGTGTATGAATTGAATTAATTCTATAGATCCTTTACTATTGAAAACTTTGGCCAATGTAATGTTTGATAAACATTATAATTTTATATGTTGATATAGTTTTCATATTTTAGGTGATATCATATTAGAACAAAAAAAATTATGGTACATATTATGTATTAGATATATTCAACATATCGGTTTTAATTTGTTACTCTAGATTGTCACACCATCATTATCTACCCATATATAAAGAGATGTACATCACCTTATTTTGGAGATAGTGTAGGGGATATATGGTTCATGGTTGGTGTTTAAAACCACTCATATTATATTCTCCTTCCCAATTGGAGTATTATGCTTGAGTCTAAACTTGAGATTACATATTGACACTTGAGTTGTGGAGAGTTTGCTTTAAGGATCTTTGTATCATTTTTTATCATCTGAGATATTTTTTTATGTACTAATGAAAACTATAACATTAGGACATTATAATTATACAATAGAGGTTGAAATGTTGTATCAATTGTAGCTAAAATTATACTATTTCATTTATTATGTGATGCAGTATTTATGATTATTTAGTATTTTTGAATATTTATATATTTGTTCATGGTGATCCTTAGCTAAGTAGATTAGATATAGCCATTTTGGTTAACTAAATTAAAATAGTTAGTTAAAGATCAGTAGTTAGTTTTGTCATGGTGAAATATATATGTTAAATATGTATATATAAAAAAACAATATTGTAATATTCTAGTAAAACCCAGTGGGGTTGTCATAGAATAAATTGTCTTGTCACCTTGCATAACATATGAAATGTAAATATTTATTTAAACCTCGGGATTAAATTTTTTTTATCGTTATACATGAAAATATTTATAATATTTTTTTTATTGTTACTTTTTTTTAGAAACTATGTTGTAGTACATGTAAAACTACACAGAGAGATACCATTTTTGGCTAAGTAATGAAATATTTTACTAACACTATGAATTAAGGGATACTATCCAAATACATAGGCCCCAAATAGTGATATACATGGATTTTAGTTTCTCTATACCTCAAAGTATATTAAAAATATCTAGGTTCCATTTTTATTCCATAGGAAGCCTCTTTAGCCATTTTATTTTTGCTCACCTAAGAGGATCATATCACCCAAGGAAGTTACGCGCACAATTCCTTAAGAGATAGGATAGTGTCCTATAGGATTGATTTAGCATACATAATTAGTTATCTAAAATATATTTCCAAAACTAATCTGTTAATGATTAATTATATTTGGCATCCTACATAATCATTCAAACACTTCCCTAGATCACCCTTTATACATTGACTTTTTCTTGTATTGTATTCTTAGTCTATAATATTTTATATATACAAAATTACTTAATATAAATATTATTTTCATTGGTTTTGTGTATTTTATTTTGATTCATTAAATATATCATGGGTATTCAAACTATAATTGAATGATGTTCATTCTCTAGATAAGTTGTTATCTACTCATGTTATGGATTTTACTTTTGATAACAAATGGATAAATTAACAAAATAAAAAGGTTATGGAAGAAGTAATTTATAGATGATTATGAATTTTATTATTTATTAATTAATTAATAATTTTATTTTTATAAAACATGTTAACAAGAGTTCATATAAATTAGTAGCCAAATTGATAGTGTGGAGAAAAGTGCACATTTTGATTCATCTTTGAATCCCTCTTTATATTATCCACTAGATCTATTTTTGGATTATCCTATATATTCATATATGGATTTATCTTTTTATTCCTATAAATATCATTATTTTCCTTCCTCCTTCACTAATAATCTATATAAATAATATAAATTTAAAAAATAATACCTCCATTCTCTTAAATTCACACCTATTGTCAAGGTGGAGGAACCTTATCCTTGCAAACCTAACTTTTATTTTCATCTTTATAACATGATTTATAAATTTAATTTATATAGAATAAATATTCTTAAAATAATATTAAATAATTCCAATATATCGTGAACAAAATTCTAATTCTCTTTCCTTTGATGTGTATGTCACTACTCGTAATAATGATTTTATCTCTTCTACTTTACAAATAGAGGATATTGAGCCTATGTGTCAAATATCTTCCCAAAATTTAACCAATGAGGTGAAATTAATTCATATTCCATTAGTAAAACAAAATACAAAATAAAAATTAATGTAATTCCTCCTCACACATCTCCTTTTGATAGTATTTTCAAGCATCTTCAATCTGAAGTACCTAGGGGTTGTGCTTGTGAATCCCTTCAAAATCAAACAAACATTATGAAAAAGTAAATGTAATTTAAAAAAAAAAATAGTATTTAAATTCAAATATGGTTTCACTTTAAAATAACATAAAATATACAATAAATCCAAAGTATGATAATGTTACTCATGTATCTACATATTGATCTAGCTATCTAATACCCCAAAATTAACACACATCTTCAATTATTGATTCACATAGTGTATATAATGATAATAAGATTTAAAGTGAACTTATAAGATAAATAATTCAAAACAATTTGATTAAATTACCTTTTATTCCTCAAGATGAAAATATTATTATGCATATCATAGAATGCATGGTCATCATACACTATCTTTTCTAGCTTTGAAAAATAAAATGTATAATTAATAGTGGGGATCCTTTAATATATACATCAATCAAACAAACCAATAATATTATGATTGCATCTCCTAAAATATATTTAATTAGGGTAAGTGTAAAATTCAAGCTTAGTTTAAAATGAATAAATAAAATAAGTATCAACACAAAAGGATAATTCAGAGTAGAAAAAAGTTAGAAATGGAAAAATTATAGAAAGTAAAAATTCATATGTAAAAATTAGAGAAATTAATATTAAATATAAAATAACTAGATGAAAAATAAATATATCAAAAATAATAATTACAAAAGTAAATTTTTGAAAATAAAAGGTTACAAAAGTCACAACAATATATGTTATGAAAAGATAAATTACTAAAAGATAAGTTACAAAATAAAATGAAAATGAAAATCATGATAAGAAATAAAGTTATAAACTATTTAGAAGTTTTTAATTTTAATTTTTATACATAATTTATAACATCTCTTGGTTTTTATTGTTAGAACATAGATCAAGCTACCACATCAACATCATGTATAAGATCAATTAATTAAAAAATAGTTTTTTCTTCAAATGAGTATTATCTTTCTTTCAAAATTATTTTTCATACAAATTCATACAATTTTGTGCTTGGAGGATCATGGTTAAAATAATTAGGATAAATGATTGATAAAAATATGGGTTGCATTACATCTAATCGTGAAGTAAAATTAATTTCAATTTTAAAAGATGGAACATATTTATATCGATGGCAAAAGAAATAAAGCATATCTTTAGCTAATATTCCATCATCCGATACAACAACTAGAATATCATAGAGACACATTATACAACACATATGAAATGATCCAAGAAAAAATATTGATCATCCCTTTTTTTAGAGTTCATGGTAAAAAAAGTGAGATGGTTTATTACACATAACTTATTTTTTGCATGACCTACCAAAATATCTATAACCACAATTATGCATATACAACCTTTATCTAGGGTAAATACCCATATAATATTCTACGGGAAGACTATTTCCATAGGGAAACCTTCATGTAGCTTGGGTTGTATCAATATACAAACCATAATGATATGTTTGGAATTGTATGGTGGTAGATACCTTCCTAATAAGACCACCTAAATTTCCTTATCTTATCTAAGAGACTCACATATGCATAAGTCCAAGTATAGGTCAAGCTAAATTATTCATCCCTTAGAGAGTTATGGAAGCATCATACAAATAAGGGTTCATTTATTATTCATACAATGTCCTTTAATAAAATAAATTTGTAATGAATAAGATGTATTTGGTCCAACCATCCTAATTAAGGAATAGTTTGAACAAGTTTAATAATTTAATAATACACTTGAGAATTGATGAATTTTTAATATAGATTTGTATTAATAAGTTTCATGTAGGAAAATATCCCACTATATTACTATCCCTATTAGATCATTATACCACTATATACCATTTTGGGGGCCATTATATTGCATGCCTTCACTTGACACATAAAAATTAATTAAATTATTATAAAACTTATTAGGGTCATAAATAATATTGGGAACTTATACTATATTTATTACCTATCCCTATAATACCATCCCATAATTATCCATTTAGAGAATTATATCTCTCAAATGTCAATCACTTATCATTTGGTCTTTATTGTAAGTAAAGTATGTCAATCATAATTATAAATTTATTGTGTTCACTAAGTCATTCATATTAATAACTTAGAATTTTAGAAACTATATTAAATGTAATTTCAAGGCATTAACATTAATCAAGCATGACTTTAGTTCTATGAGATGATAAATTAATTTATCATACTCATTCTTAATTTATTTGGAGGATCCCAATGCTATACAAGTTAAGTAATTGAATTCTAAGAAATAATAACATTTCTTCAATATGAAGGGAAAATAGATTAGGATATATTAACATCATAATTTCAGTTTATAAGTGTATTAAGAAATATAAAAGCATTATAAAATTAATTCCAATATCTAAAAATGATTATTTCCATGTTTAAAATTGTCAAAGACTTCATTTCAAGATTAGGATATATTAACATCCTAATTTCAGTTTATAAGTGTATTAAGAAATATAAAAGCATTATAAAATTAATTAGAATATCTAAAAATGATTATTTCCATGTTTAGAATTGTCAAAGACTTCATTTCATTGTTTAAAATGAACTATTCATGTCAGCATGATTACAATGGATTATGCAAACTAAAAAGATCTTAAAGTATTCTTACATTCTTTATTTAACAAGGGGAGCATAATTGAAACAATATAATTTTAATAACTAAATTAATCCTTATATTAAACCTAAATAAATTCTTAAAACATTATTATTAAATGGAATAATAATTTGTTCACCATAAGAATTTGCATAAGTAAAGTTCTTGGAATAAGTAATCAAATTATGTATCCATTAACCTAAACTTGTAAATATAAGGAACAATTTATAAAATTAATTTTATGTTTGTAGCTTACCAAAATAAATTAAAAAAAAAAACAACTTAACAACTATTTCTTATCATGTTATGAAATGAATGTAATGGCTGGAAACTACTCTTATGCATGATGCACTTTTGGGTTCAAAAAAAAATAAAGATAATGTTGCAAGAGTGTTGGTATTGTAGTGAATAAAATGCACAATAATTTCGTGTAGCACTTAAATTCAACATGCAAGTGTAGTAACTAATTATGTATTTACATCAATTTAAAATTTTATACTTACAACTTCATTATTTTAATCAAATAACCCACCTTCATAAGCTAATTCACAAACTATAAAAAAAACTGATAACCACTAAAAATGATTTGTTAACATTATGTTAACTACATTGATTGAGTGTATATAACAACTTAGGTCTTGAACTTAGTTAATCTTTCCATTAAATAGAAGTATATACCAACTAAAGAATTCAATAACATAAAAAGTTTTGAAAGAAATGAATTAACAATAATATTGATCAAATTATATTTCTATTTTGCAAATGAAGAATCATTTATCCAACATACTATAATAATAAATATCTAGTGCATGAATTTAAATAATATAATAAATCATTAGTTACATAATAATCAGCTAAGTGATATGACTTGTCCATATGATCTATCCCAACCCATCCTACAAGACCCCAATAGGTGGCCCTTACCAGGCCTAACCATTAGTTTAGAGGTGGAGTTTAGTTTTAGTTCTTTTGGAATGAGAAAATGAGGAATAAAGAAATAAAATTTTAGTAGTCATTTCAATAAATAAACATTCCATGACTGAAAACCAAGTATACAAATACTAACAAATGTGCAGGGATTTAACACATTTTATTTTGCCTTTTTTTAAGAGCTTGTGCTACCCCTTCTCTTTACTTTGTTACTATAATAGTTTTTATAGATGAATATGATTTGTAAGTCATCTCATGAGAATTTTTTTATCCCACATTCATGGGAAGTAGTATTTACTTAGATTAGACTTAATATATAAGTGTTGAGGCCAATAAAGGCATCCATGAATTTATTGTATTGAGCTTTCTCAAAAGAAGTTGGCCCCTCGAAGAGGCTAGTGATTTTGAAATTCATCCATTGATTTAGATCCACTTATTTGAATTAATATATTGCTAATTTTCATATTTTATTTCATGTATTTTCAATTATAGTCTAACTTTTTCAAGAAGGATCCTCTCATACGGTATTAGAGCACTTTCTAAGGCCAATGTTTTTCTTCAAAATTATTTTTTTACTTCACTACATAGTTCATTTATGTTTTTTTATGTATCACAATAATCTATTTTAGATTAGGGTAAAAACCTTTCCATATAAATGTGTGAAGTGTTTGGGTGGAATCCCTTAAACTCATTTTGAGGAGTACCACAAGAACCCCAAATTAGTTATCCCATTGAGAGGACATACCAGAGAAATGGACATGGCCCCATCTTGATTAACTAGTTTCCATTTGTGAGGAAAACCAAGAGTTGTTGTTTAGAGGTAAACACATGGCTATACATTTTTTGGAGATATGTACTCACTTAGATGGCATTGGTGGCTAGAGAGATATATTTAAACCCTTAGGTAGCTATTAAAAATTGGGGCCCATTTTTATTAGTATTAAAATATTTCCAGCAGACTATCAAAAAAATCAACCAATAATACAATATCCAAAGACTATCAGAGGACTTATAGATAGACATTTGATAGAAAACATAAATTAAAAAATATTCATCCTATCAGTCTCTTAAAAATATTTTTAGAGTATTAGACAACTCTCAAAGGAGTTGTAGCTAGACAAAAAATAGAAAACATAATCAAGAAAGAGTAATTTTTTTTCACTTTTTTGCCACATTTCTCCATCTATAGCCTCGTTCATCCTCAAAATTTATTTAGAAACCTAAAGTTCCATTCTCCATGTTTTCTTTCTTAAGGTCCCATATCTCAATTCCATTCATAATTTTTGAAAATATTAATTTTCCCCTTTTTTGGGTTTTGCCATAGCATCTTCTATTTTTGTCCATTTGCCTCAAAAAAAATTCACAGTATTCATCTCCCTTTTCTTGTCCTTTGTCCCTCTATGATAAATGTTTTAGTTTGTCCATTTTCACTCTTAAAATTTCTCTCACCTTCATCAATCATACTCTCACTATCCAAAAAAAATAGTAAAATTATTTTTACCCCTTTTGATTTCACCCAATTCAAAAACATCCCTTACTATGTATGTCTTAACTCTAGTTTTCCTACCCATTGAAAAAAAATATCTCTTATTCAAGTCATGGTAGTAACTTTAATAAGAGAAAAAATGAAGGATGAAATTACCACACTTAAGACACACATCAAAGATCCTAATGAAAAAATTATCAACCTCAGTCTTCTACATACCACTTTGAACAACATATGACATTTAGAGTTCTCTTCTAACATCATATTTTCTTCTTCTATTAATTTTTGTGGGTTGAAGCTTGATTTTATTTGACTCCATGGTGTATATTTGACTAGATGGATCTATTAGGTAGAATTATATTTTATTTTTCATAATAATTCTAATGCTAACAAGGTTCCTCTTACATCCTTTCACTTAGAACTTGAAGCCCTTCAATGGTATTATTGGGATACCAAAGATCATGAAGAATGAAGATGGAATAATTTTTTCACACTCATTTTTCAATGGTTTGGCCCTAGTTCCTTTTATCACTTCATGGGATCACTCACTAAACTTTTCAAAATAGGAAACATGAGGGACTATCAAACAAAAATTGAAAAATTGGCCAATCATGTAGAGGGATTATATGATGAATTCTTTAAGAGGTGATTTATTAGTGGACTGAATGATGCAATTCAATTTGAGGTCAAAATTATCCATCCCAACATGATGATGGAATCCCTAGGGTTGGCTAAGTTGGTAGAGGATGAGATCATAGCTCAATAATGATTCAAATCCAATTTTAATCCATTCAGGAAATACAACTCCATAATGATCTCAAATAATTCTAGCCCTTATAACCACTCCTATTAAGGATTTGACTAAAGTGGAGATGTGAGCGCATAAAGAAAAATGATTATGATATAATTATGATGACAAATTCACTCAAAGACATTGATGTGTGAATAAAAATCTCTAACTATTAGATGTGGACTCTATTAGAAACTAAAGATTGGGAAAATGATCAAAATACAAGAGATGATATGGAAGAAGCTCAACTAATTGTATAACCTGCTTCTCAAGAAAACCAACTAGATATTTTTATCCATGCCTTATCAAGATTCACCACCCAGTAAACCATGTGTGTTAGGGGTTACTTGAAAAAGTTCCCTATCATAATACTCATTGATTATAGTAGAACTCATAACTTTATTAACCCTTAGATTACTAAATAGGCTGATTATTTTTTCTATCCTTTCTCTAAATTTGAATTCATTATTACCAATGGGGGCACATTACTTTGAAAATGGAAGTGTTATAATTTTTATATCTACTGGATATTATAACTTGTGCTAAAACATGTCTTCCTTTCCTTTAGGAAGATCTTATGTTTTTTTAGATCCTAATGGTTGCACACACTTAGACCCATCTTATGGGATTTTTATAAGCTTTGGATATAATTTTTAAAAAATGGAAAATAACACACATTTAAAGGCTTACAACCAAGGTATCTCAACATCATCAGATCACATCACATGGAAAATATTCTTAAGAATAATTCACATGGTATCGTTTCCCATCTCCATTCCATTAAAATGCAACCATTAGTAGTCTCTACTCATCCTTCTGATGTATAAACCATTCTGCATAGGTATGCACGTGTCTTTACCAAACTAGTGGGATTGACACCTTCATAGGTAGAGTACCACTATATTCATCTCCTTCTTAGAAGAATTCCTCCCAACATCAATCCCTATAGCTATCCATTTCATCAAAATACTGATATCAAGATGATCATTCAAGACTTACTAAAATAAGGCATTGTTCATCCTAATACTAGCCCATATTCTTCCCTAGTTCTCCTTATTTGTAAAAAATATGGATCATGTTGTCTCATTGAATTTTTTTCACTTAATCACATCACAATTTAGGATAAGTTCTTGATCCTTGTTAATTATTATCTTCTTGATGAGCTTCATGGCACTCATTTTTTCTCCAAGTTGGATCTCGACTGTGGATATCACTAGATCCAACTTCATAAGGATGATATCCCTAAGAAAGGTTTTCACATGCATGAGGGCCACTATTAGTTTTTGTTCATTCCCTTTGGCATCACTAATTCTCCATGACCATTCCAATCATTTATGAATAAAATATTCTAGCCATGCCTATGGAAATTCATTTTGGTCTTCTTTAATGACATCCTCATCTATAGTAAAACATGGTCTGAGCATCTCTAACATCTAGAGCTCTCACTGAAACCTCTCTCTAACCATCGTCTTTATGAAAAATAGTCCAATTTTACTTTTGTTTAGGATGAAGTGGAGTATCTTAGACATATTATTTTATCCCAAGGGATTTGGGTGGATCTTGAAAAAATAGTTGCCATGACAAATTAGCCTCAACCTCAAACACTCAAGAGCCTCCATGGTTTTTTGGGGCTGAATAGATACTATCACAAGTTTGTCAAGGATTATGAGAATATTGCATCTCCCTAATAGTGATGTTGAAAAAGGATGATTTTACATAAACACAAGCTATTAAGTGTGTATTTAAAGAATTTAAATAAGTTAAGTGTACTACACCTTCTCTAGCTATGCCATATTTTACCAAGACCTTCAATATTGAGATTAATGCTTATAGAAATGGAATTGGTGATATTATCCTCCAAGAAGGATGCCCCATTAAATTCACTAGCAGATATATTTTTTGAAATAATTTATTACTCTCTACTTATGAGAAAGAAATGATGGTCATTTTGCATGAATTACAGAAGTTGTGGCCATACCTATTGGGGATTAGTTTTTGCATCAAACTAATCACCAGAGTCAAATATTTCATAGAATAATAGGTATCTACCCCATTATAATATAAATGGGTCAATAAACTCATGGGTTATGACTATGAGATCACATATAAGAAGGGTAAGGATAATCTTGTGGCTGATTCTATATCTTGCACATTTGTATACCAAGATTCCATTTCATTTATTCCCATGCTTATTCCAAATTAGTTGGATGTTGTATAGTAGGGTTATGTCAATGAATCCTCATTATCACAAATCATTCAATGGTTGGCCACTAATCCCTCTGATATATTGAATTATTCTTGGGATGGTACTTCTCTATGATATAAGGGTTGTTTGGTGCTTCCCCAAAGCACATATATTTATCAAGCTATATTATATGAAATTCATGCTTCTCCATTTTTAGGTCACTCAAGGTTTCTCAAAACTTATGAGCGAGCATGACAAATCTTATTTTTTAAGTTAATTAAAATTTCAATTCAATAGATGGTGGATAAATGTGATACCTGCCAACACAACAAGGGTGAAACCACACTCATCCCCCCTAGGTTGCTTGAACCCTTGCCCATCCCCTTCAAGATTTAGATAGATATTTATATGGATTTAATTTAAGTGTTAGGAATAAAAACACTTAAACTAGATTTACTATTACCATAAACTATATCTAAAGCTATGCAATAACATGCATCATGAAAACATTACTTAATTAACCATTATTAAGAAAAGAATAAATGAGAGAACAAGATAATGACATAGATTACATAGATCTAATTTGGTTAACCTAATGTGGGCTACATCCACCAATAAAAGTTCTCAAATAAATTTTTAATTTAAATACCAAGACTACAATGAACTCTAATAGAGATATACAAATCTCTTATAGAAAATTTTACATAAATAGTTGCACTTTCACCTATAAATGCACAATGTTGTATCTCACAAGTTGATAAATCACACCTTGTAATGAACATCTGCACTTTTTTAAAACACTTACACTTTGACTCTGATCCTTAAAGCCACACACTACAAACAAAACATCAACCTCTAAAGGCCACACCACACTTTGTATATATATAGAATATGAAGGAAAATCCATTAAAAGAGGAGGAAATTCATCATGATTATCCAAGATAAGCATCATCCACTCAAGACAAATCACTTCCACCTCATCAAGCTCATCCAAAATCTCTCCCATGAAGGAACATGCCATACTAAGGGTCTCCACCTTTCAAGGGTACATTTTCCAAGAAAAAACTAACTCCCTCAAAATAAATAAGTCACGCGGAAAATAGATAAATAATAACAAACTCCATAAAACATGGAAACATAAAAAATAGAAATATAATAGGAATATTCCCCTCACATGTGTAGTAAGGTTCTACAAAAGGTGGAGTAGGGAAAACTACACTATCCACATCCTTGGAGCTCTCTAGGCACCAAAAATAATTCCATATGGTCATGTGATAGCACCAAATGACTCCAAACTTAAAATGAAGGGCTCCTTAAATCTAGAGGGAAAATAATGATCTTCGTTTTGGTTGATTGACTCTCCAAATATAATCTTTTTTGTGCCCTTAGCCATCCATATACTACCTCTATAGTCACTCAAAAAAATTTGGACCAAATTTTATATCTTCATTACATTCATTCATCTATTGTCTTAGATCGTGATGAAACCTTCACCAACCATTTTTGGACAACTATTTTGATTCATCGACACCCAACTAAAAATGAGTTCTAGTGATCATCCATAAACAAATGGCTAGACTAAAATTGTCAATAAATGTTTGGAAACTTTCCTTCATTGATTCACCTCATAACAATAACATTTATGGGAAGCGTGGCTCCCCCTTATTGAATGGTGGTATAATAAATCCTACGACACTTTAACTAAAATGACTCCATATGAAGAAATCTATGATCAAGCACCACTAGTGTTCCTTCCATACAATTTAGTCATTTATTAGTTCAAACAGTTGACATGATTCTCCAAACTGGGGATTAGATCCTCAACATCTTGTGGGACAATATTCATATGGCATAAGATAAAGTGAAACAATAGGCTGATCAACACCATTTTGAGTTTACTTTTCAAGTAGGTGATATGGTTTTATTTTGCTTGAGGCCATAAAATCAATCCTCCCTAAAACTCAAATGGTGTCATATGTTGGCTCCTAAATTCTATGGGCCCTATAAGGTTCTCCAGAAGATTAGGTTAGTTTATTATAAGTTAGAGATCCCACCCTATTTCCAAGTTCACCTAGAGTTTCATGTCTCTTGTCTAAAAAAATTTATTTGCATAAACATTAGAGTGTAGACTATTTTACTAGATTTTGATAATAAAGGATCCATTCTTTTTGAGCCAGAGGAAATCCTAGATATGTCCACATGTTAACTTCAATCTCACTTAATCATAGTGGTTTTAATTTAGTGGCACAAAATACAACTAGAGGATGCCACATGGGAATCATTGTTTTAGATTCATCACCAACTCCCACATCTGAAGCTTTGAGGATAAATATTTTTCTAAGAGGGAGGGCATGTTAGAAACCCATGTTACCCCTTCTCTTTTACTTTATTAGTATAATAATTTATATGGATGAATATGCTTTGTAACTCATCTTGCGAGCATTTATTTTGTCCCACATTTATGAGAAGTAGTAATTCCTTAAATTAGATGTAGTATATAAGTAAGTGTTGAGGCCAATAAAGGCATCCATGAATTTATTATATTTAGCTTGCTCAAAGGAGGTTTCCACCTTGAAGAGGCCAATAATTCCACAATACAACCATTGTAATTAAATTATAATTATTTGAGTTAATATATTACTAATTTTCATAGTTTATATCATGTATTTGTAATTATCTGGTAAATTATTTAGGGGGGATCCTCTCACCATCGAAGGTTTTTTGGTACCAACTATAAATATTGTTGAACCAGTCAACCTTTGTCCTAAGTTTCAAATATACCACAGCTAAAATCTAATTTTATAAGTGATATAGAATCAACTTCTATAACTAATAAAACATAATAAATTTTCATGCAATGTGTGTACTTGAAAATATATATCCCAACACCAAGCTATCAGATGCTTGTCCTTTTTGCCAAATTTTCAGCTATAGTCATTTCATTACCTATATGTAGTGAACTCACTATATCTAGCATTTTTTATGGCTAGGTCAAAATAATATAAATAATGCACACACACGCGCATGCACGCACGCACGCACAACACACACACACACACACACACACACACACACACACACACACACACACACACACACACACACACACACACACACACACACACACACACACACAGTTGTATTAAAATTAATGAAGTATCAAGGGTTTGAAAAAAATTATTGTATAAATAAAATCCTTTTTAGATTCTTGAAACCACCAGGTATATTTTTACATTAGAATACAAATGTACCCTACCCTATGAATGATGAACTAACTAGTTACAAAACCTCAAATAAAATCATCCCAACCATTTTATCAGATAAAGTAAATAATCTAGAATATATATACAATTTTTTTTTGATAATAAAGAAAATCATCAATAATGAAATATTTTATCTATGCAAAATAAACTCTAA
>JARHVA010006027.1:750000-810000 GCA_037957365.1 Torreya grandis
GTTACATAATACATTACAACACTATACCTTGGTAATTCCAATTAACAGGGTTTATTTTATAAGTGGTAGTTACCATACATAGGTGATTTATCACCATTCATATTTAACAACATAAAATCACACACACACACACACACACACACACACACACACACACACACACACACACACACACACACACACACACAATGATCATACTATTTTGATGATATCAAGGAGCAAATATGGAATTATACATATTTAGCTACATTCAAATCTCATAGAGAAGTTATAAGTTAACACGATTTCATTTAATCACCAAAATGCATGGGTTTAAATAATCATATAATAGTTTTACACAAGGATTAAATCACATTGAGTAGGCTACACATTATTGATTTAGGTATCTTGCTAAATTATTATGAAGGGTATTTTCACATTACAATACATTAACATACTTCTAGGTGGAACACAAAGTCAAAAAAATTCATTAGTCCATATGATGTTCATGTGGCATCCTAGATGAAATCAAATGTCTATAATGTTTATATCAATATAATATCAATATTCAGCCATCAAAACCTTCATTAGCTTATTTATAAGTTTACTTACTTAACCCAAATAGTACTTTCCAAGCATTAACATATTACACTTAACAGTCACTTATAGTGACACATAAGCCATGTGGGAATATATGCCTACCCACATAAATAGTTGGTTAGACACAATAACTTATTGTTTCCTTAGCAAGGTCTACTCTCACTTCTTCCAGGGGTAAATTTGTATTGAAACAACCTTTCTCAACCATAAATAGCTTACACCCAATTGAGGGATCATACTCAACTTGAGTCATCTTTCATAAAAATGTTATGCATATAGCTACATAAATTCAATAGGTAATTGAAATTTTACAATAATCTATATTTATAATAATTATATAAATTTCAATATTTCCTAGAATGGCTCCTTTTTTAATCTCTTGCATTTAATCTTTAGTCATACTACCTTTTGACCATTCTTGACATGAGCAAATTCTAGTTGGTACAATACATACCATACTTCTAGCATTTGTTTATGTAATACAAGATTTTTGACATAATTAATTTCACAACAATTTGTCTTGATGTTTTATCATGAATTGATTACTTGATATATAATTTCAATATTTATGGCTAAACCATTTAAATCAGTGAGTTAATTTTTGGAAAATTACCTTAGAGCTCATGCTTATGTAAGTAAAATAGTTCAAAATATTCTTTTTGAGAAAGGGTTATTTCACATACCATATTACATTGGGAAATTAGTTGTCCTTAACTTAATCAGTCCTCACCAAGCCTAAATCCTACCCTTAATCATTTTAAGGAATTAATGTTCTAATCATCTTATGATACCATTTTAATGCAATCACTCATACATGTCAAGCACTCATTCTTATTCCCAAGAGTGAAATTTTAATCATGTATAACACTATTAACCTACCCATTCAGGTCATCTAGTTGTCAATGTGATGTTCATGCTAATGATATCTTACTTTAGACAAAGGTTGAATCAAACAAGGATAATGAGGAAAAAACATTATTAATAAGAAATTTTAAAGAATCCAAAAAATATTTATAATAAATTGATACATTTCTGTATCTTCACTAAGAATCACAGAGTTTCCCATTTGTTTGTAATTTAGCATTATTTTCTTGCAAACACAATGTTAAACAATTATAATGTGGGACAAGCTCACACTAGATAAATGGCAATAACTGATAATCTCATCCAAAAACATAAGAGCATAGGCTCTGATACTAGGTGAAACAATTAGTGCCTCCCCCCAAAAAAAAATAAAAAAAATAAAAAAATAAAAATTGAGAGTCCCTTATTTCATAGTTCACAGTAGAAAAAGTGAAATGGTTTATTACATATAACTTGATTTTTACATGACCTACCAAAATATTCATAACCACAATTATGCACATACACACTTTAGCAAGGGTAGTTACCACTATAAGATTAGATGGGGATGGTTATTTCCATAGGGAAACCTTCATGTAGTTTACAACATATCGATATGTAAACCATAGTGATAAGTTTGAAACTGTATGGTGGTAGACACCTTCCCAATAAGACCACATAGGTTTATTTGTCCTATCTAAGAGACTCACATATACATAAGTATATGTATAGGTTAGGTTAGATTATTCTTCCCTTGGAGCATTTGGGAAGAATCATACTAATAATGATTCACTTATTGTCAATACAATGTCCTTAAATAAACCAAAGTTTCAATGAAGATGTGTTTGGTTTAACTATCCTAATTAAGGGTGTAGTTTGACCAAGTTTAGTTATTTAATAATACACTTAAAATTTCATGAATATATAATATGGATTTGTATTAATAAATTTTGCGTAGGCAATGAATCCATTGTAGTATTATACCTATTATATCATTAGACCATGATCTAATATTATGGTGCTCATCATACTACGTGGCTTTACTTGATGCATAACAATTATTTAAATTATTATAAACCTTATTAAGGTCATAATTAATATTTGGAATATTGATTATAATTATCACTTATCCTTATGATACTATCATGTAAATAACCATTTAGAGACTTATATATCTCAAATGTCAATCACTTGTAAATTATTTTTTATTGTAAGTAAAGTGTGTCACTTAAGCATAATATTAAATTTGTTGTGTTTACTAAGTCACTCATATTAATAAATTAGAATTTTAGAAACTATATTAAATTTTATTTTAAGGAATTTATAGACTTTAAGCATGAATTTAGTTATATGATATGATAAATTAGTCTATCATACTCATTATTAAAATATTTTGAGGATCTCAATGCTATGCAAGTTAAGGAATTGAATTCTACAAAATAACAAGATTTGTTTAATATGAAGAGAAAATAATTTAGGCTATAATGACATCTTAATGTCATTTTATAATCTTAATAATAAATATAATAGGGATTATAAAATGACTTCCAATATCTATAAACGATTCATTCCATGCTTAGAAAGATTAATCACTTCATTTCAATGTCTAAAATGAACTATTCAAGTCAAAATAATTTCAATGAATTTAGAAAAATGGCAAAATTTTAAATTATTATTGAAATATTTATTGAACATGTGGAGCATAATTTAGATAATATAATTTTAATAACTAAATTAATCCTTAGATTAAACCTAACAATAATTCTTAAAACATTATTAATAAATGGAATAGTAACTTGTTCCTCATAAGAATTTGAAGAAGTAAAGTTCATGGAATAAAAAATCAACTTATGCATCTATTAGCTTGAACTTGTTAATATAAGGAATAATTTATCTAATTAATTATATGGTTGCATATTACAAAATAAATAATAAAAATTTACTTAAAAAATATTTCTTGTCATGCTATGAAATGAATGTAATGGGTGAAAATTATTCTATCCATGGTGTAATTTTTGGCTCAAAATAACTTAATGATTATGTTGCAAGATTATTGGTATGGCACTAAATAAAATGAACAAAAATTACATGCAGCACTTAAATTTAACATTTAAGTGTAGTCCATAATTATATATTTATATTAGTTGAAAATATTTTACTTCCAAATTTATTATCCTAAGAAAATAATCCACCTTCATAGACTAATTCAAAAACTATAAAATAAATTGATAACCACTAAAAAATGATTTTTTAACACTATGTTAACTACATTCATTGAGTGTATATGCAAACTTCATTCTTTTAATTAGTTAACCTTTCCATTAAATGGAAGTATAAACCAACTAAAGAATTCAACAACATAAAAAGTGTTGTAAGAAATGAATTAACAATAATATTAATCAAATCATGCATCCATTTTGCAAACCAAGTATCAATTTTCATTTATCCAACATATTATAATCAATAATATTTGGTACAAGATTTTTAAAAATATAATAAATCATTAGTTACACAATAACTAGCTGAGTGATATGACTTATCCGTATGATCTATCATGTCCCATCTTATGATCCTCCTAATTGGTGGCCATTACCACCCCCAACCATCATTTGGGAGGTAAATTATGATTTTTGGGTCTTTTGGAATAAGAACATGAGCAATAATGGAATAAATATTTGACACTAAACTTGTAGAAATCATTTCAACCAATAAACATGCCATGACTAATAATCAAGTATAAAAATACTAACAGATGTGCAAGTATTTAACTCCTTTTGTTTTACCTACAAAATTTTTTAGGTACCAACAATAAATTTAGTTGAACTAGACATCCTTCATCTGAGGTTTTAGGTGTAACCTAGCTAAAAATCTACTTTTATAAGTGATACAAAATCAACTGCTACAACAAATAAAAAATAATAAATATTCATGTAATTCATGTACAAAAAAATACATAACCCAACACCAAGCTATTAGATCCTTGCCATTTATGCCAAATTATCAGGTATAGTCATTTCATCACCTATAAATGGTGAAATCACTATATCTAACCCTTTTGTATGGCTAGGTCAAAATATTATAAATAAAAGAAATACATACAACTATAATAATATTAATGAAGTATTAAGCATTTGGATAAAAATATATGTATAACTCAAACCCATTTTAAAATCTTGTAACCACCAGTTATAATTTTTATGTTTGAATGCAAATGTATCCTATCCCATAAATGGTGAATCGACTAGTTATAAAACCTCAAATAAAATCAGCCCAACCATTTTATCAAGTATAGTAAATAATTTGGAATATATATACATATTGTTTTATAATAAATAAAATAAACCATAAGGGGATATTTTATATATGTAAAATAAACTCTAAAATTGCCATTCTAACTAGTTGCCTTAATAAATAAACAAAATAGAAATAATTCTAGCCATAAAAAATGTTTTATTTATGCAAATTAAAATCTAAGATTGACATTATAACTAGTTACCTTAATAAATAAGTAAATTAAAAATAATTCTTTCCATAAGGAATATGTTATTTATGTAAAATAAATTCCAAGATTGACATTCTCACTATCTGTCTTAATAAATAAGCAAAATAGAAATAATTCTAGCCATGAGAAATGTTTTATTCAAGAAATTTATTCCTCAAATTTTCCATTCTAAATGGTTAATAGAGAGGCAAAATATAAATTAATTCCATCCATATTAATGAGGCACTCCCCTCTATAGGGTTGAAATAACCAAAAATGGAAAGGCAAAATTAAATCACTAAACCCGAGGTCAAACTCTATGTCCAGGTAAATGGAAGTAAAACAATCATTTAAATGATCATTTTACCACAAATAGGAAATAACATGATTAAAATAGCTTAGTATTTTTATAAATGAACTTTCATTTTCAGATTTTAAAAACCTAGTATTTATTTTAACCATAAAACAAAAATATGCCAACCCATAACAAATAAAAGCTAACTATCCATTTTAGACAAATATAAAGCCTTTGTAGGCTCATATTAAAGTCTATTGACTTCCTTATGAGAATAAAAACAATCCTTTTTTTTAATCCAAATTAAATAAACAAACCCTTCATTTTTCATAAAATAAAATGGCAAAACATTTTTATTGATCACATGGAGGAATGAAAAAATAGAAAATTCTATCTTTGCCAACTTCCTTATGTTGTGTTGTGGAGCTTATTTCTAAATTATAATGTATTTTCAAATTATGTACATTTTAAATGTACTATACACTCTATATTTTAAATTTATTAGACCCCTTTCAATGGGAAACTATTTTTTAGGTTGATTCTATCTATGGTTTTGGTACCCATTATTTAATAATCCTGATTTGTTGATGTATTATGTATTGATGGATATTTCATAGGTAATAAATCATGAGAACTAGGGTTTGAGAAGGAAGAATAGAGTGTGTGAATTCAGGTGTGAATTCAAGAGGGTTTGTTGAGCACATCTCCAAATAATATTTTATGCATTGTAATTGTGAGAAGATTGATCTAAGAGTGATTGCACTCTAGTGGCTTGTAATAAAATCTAAGAAAGTGTTTCTTGGTTGATGTAGCCCACATTGGGTGAACCATGTTAAATCTAATATTTTTTTTGTGCATGTTTAGTTATAATATTTAGGCATCTCTATTTATATTTATTATTACAATTTTGTGAAATTATTCCACATCAATTTCTATATTTATTCCTAAAAATTGGTATCAGATCTTTAGGTTGTATTTTCTAAAGTATTGAATCATAGTAAGGGTTATTAGTTCAAGTGGGAGCTATGGTTGATGATAATAGATCAAAGGTTGAAAATTTAAATAGATAGAACTTTGGTCTATGGAAGATGTAGATGGAAGATTACCTCTATCAAAAGGACCTCCATCCTCTACTAGGAGGAAAAGTAAAGCAACTAGTGAGTATGACAGATAAGGCTTGGGAGATAGTTGACAAAAAATAACTTGGGGCCATTAGGTTATGCCTTTCATCTTTGGTCACAATTAATATATCATAGGATAATACTATAGAAGGTCTCATGAATGCATTGAGGAAGTTATATGAGAAACCCTCTGCTTCTAATAAAATATTTTTAATGAAAAATTTATTTAATATGGAGATGTCTAAAAATGGTTCAATTACTGATTATCTAAATGAATTCAAGATGGTTGTATGTTGAATTCTATAAAAAAATATTTTGATGATGAAGTTAGGGATTTTATTTTTTCTTTTTCCTTATTAGAGAGTTAGAATAGCTTGGTAATGGCTATGCGTAACTCGGTCTCTAATAATGTTAAGTTGAATTTTGAGGATGTCATAAGAGTAATCCTTATTTATTAAATGTGATGAAAAAGCTTTGGGAAGACTTATACTTAAGGTGATGCTTTGGTGGTGGAGAGTAGAGTGAGATAAAATTTTAGAGCAAAAGTAAAGCATGGAAAGTCAAATGGTCCTAGAAGGTCAAAATCAAGCGCTATGATGGTATGATGGCACTATGGAAAGATTGGGAATGTGAAGAAAGATTGTTAGTCTCTTTAGAACAAAAAAAATTTATGAAGACACTAAGGAGGTGAATGTGGAAATAGGTAATGTTTGTTAGGTGCATTAAATCTCTTTGTTGATAATATTGTTAAGTCTTGGGTTTTAGATTCAGGGCTTCTTTTCATGTTACACCATATAGGCATTATTTTATTGATTATGTTTAAGGGGATTTTGGACAAATTTACCTTGGTGATGATGATTCTTGTAGAATAGTATAAAAAGGAAGTGTTTAGATCAAGATGAATAATTGGAACACTTGACTACTGAAGGATGTTAGACATATGCCTAAGTTGAGATAGAATTTGGTATCAACATGACAACAAGGTAGTGAAGGTTGTATGGTGACATTCAAAATAGATTCTTGGAATGTGATCAAGGGTGCTCTTATGGTAGAAAGAGGTAAGAAATTTGGTACCCTATATTTATCAAGTAGTGATAATTATTGTAATTTAGTTATTGTAGATATAGATGTAACTTTGTGGCACAATAGGCTCAATCACATGAGCGAAAAGAGTATGTGAATTTTGAAGAATCAGTTACTTAGATTGAAAGGATTTGATTAAAATTTTTGTGAAGACTGTGTGCATGTAAAAAAAAAGGGTAAATTTTCTCAAGGTTGGACCTATAAGGGGAATAAATTAGAGCTAGTTCATTCAGATGTATGGGGGTCAGCTTAAGTATCTTTTATTAGTGGGTCATCTTATTATGTCACTTATATTAATGATGTAACTAGGAAACTTTAGGTGTATGGAATTAAGAAAAAATTTGATGTGTTTGATATGTTTAAAACATGGAAAGCCTTTGTTGAGAATGAAATAGGTCTTAAGTTAAAATGTCTCAGGCTAGATAGTGGTGGGGAATATTACAAAAATGCATTTTTTATTACTATTCAAAGAATGGAATTCATAGATATAAGATGGTTATAATAACTCCACAATAGAATGGAGTGTCAAAAAGGATGAACAAGACTATCATGGAGCATGCTAGGAGCATGAGGTTGCATGTAGGATTACCTCTCCATTTTTGGATAGAAGTAGTAAACATAGTTATATATCTAATAAATAGAGGTCCTTATACTTTCGATGGAGGCATACTTGAGGAAGATTGATTTGGTAAGAAGGTTGATTGTTAATTTATTATAATATTTAGTTGTGAAGCCTTCATTCATATTGATAAGGATGATAGTACTAAATTAGAGGTTAAGTCTAAAAAATGCACCTTTATTGGTTATGGTGAGGATGACTTTGGTTTCCAAATTTAGAGTCTTAAGGACAAGAAAATATTTAGCTCTAGGGATATTGTCTTTAATGAAAAACTCATGTATAAACAATAGTTTTAGGATTGAAAAGAAGATTTTAGAAAAGATTATATAGTACTGGAAGATATTATAGATGATAAAGTATCCAAGCAACTAGTTTAGGTGCCTACTCCAAAAGAACCCCAAACTCTTTTAGTGAGAAGGTAATCTAGGGTAAGAATGGAACCTAATTTTTTTTCTCCATCTCTTAATTATTTATTATTCACTGATAATAGAGAGATAGAGTGCTTTAAAGAATTAATGCAGGTAGCTATCAGGAAGAAGTGGGAAAAAGCTATGGATGACGAACATCAATCTCTCATGGAAAATCAAACTTGGGATTTGGTTACCCCACCTAGAGGTAAGAGATTATTATAGAACAAGTGGGTGCATAGATTTAAAGAAGATGATGGAGGAAAGAAAAGGTACAAGGCCCAGTTAGTGGTAAAGGTATTTGCATAGAAAAAAGGTATTGATTTTGATAAGATTTTTTCCCCAGTGGTAAAGATGAATTTTATTAAGACCATTCTTGGGATAGTGGTAGTAGAAGACTTACACTTAGAGCAGCTATATGTGAAGACTAATTTCCTTCATAGTGATTTGAAGGACGACTTGTATATGGATCATCCATAGGGATATGAGGTCATAAGGAAGAAGAACATGGTGCACAAATTGAAGAAGAGCTTGTATGGCCTAAACCAAGCTCCACGTCAATGATACATGAAATTTGATAGTTTTATGATGAATTAGAGATACTTTAGGTGTCACTTAGACCATTTCATATATATCAACAAATTTGATGTTGGTGATTACATTATCCTATTTCTATATGTCGATGATATGTTGGTTATAGGTAAGAACATGCAAGAAATAAATGTACTCAAAGAATAACTTAGTAATTCCTTTGTTATGAAGGATTTGGGAGCTACAAAACAAATCCTTGGTATGAGAATAACTTGAGATATGAAGGAACAACAATCAAATTTATCCCAAGAATAGTACATCAAAAAGGTTTAGGAGAGGTTTAGTATGTAGGATGCTAAATTAGTTGGGACTTCCTTGGTAGGTCATTTCAATTTATTAAAGGAATAATGTCCCAAAATAGAGGAAGAGAGAATCTAGATGTCACATGTACCATAGTCATTATTTTTTTCAAATTTGATGTATGCCATGGTGTACACTATGCCAGATATTTCCCATCTAGTGGGAGTAGTAAGCAGGTACATGATTGATCTAGTAGATAATAGTGGAAGGTAGTAAAGTGGATCCTTTGATATTTAAGAGAGAACATGGAGATAATTTTAAGCTATGGTGGATTGGACACCACTTTTCATGGTTATTTAGATTCAGATATGGTTGGATATTTAGATAGTAGGAAGAGTACAATAGGATATGCATTTATTATAGTTAACACAATGGCGAGTTGGATTTTATGATTATAGAAACTTGTGGCTTTGTCAACCACAGAGGTTGAGTATGTTTCTACCATAGAGAAAAGAAAAGAAATTATTTGGTTACAATAATTTATTGAAGAGTTGGGGCATAAGAAGGAGGAAGGTAAGTTATTTAGTGATATTCAGAGTGTTATACATCTATCAAAGAACTTTGTTTTCCACTCTAAGATGAAGTATATATAGTTAAGATACCATTTCATTAGGATAGCATTGGAGGAAGAGAAATTGAAGCTAGATAATATTTATACTATTCAAAATCCTATAGACATGATGACCAAGGTGGTCACAAGGGAGAAATTGAAGCTATGTTCAATTTCGGTTGGCCTTCATAGTTGATAGTGAAGGATTAAGAAGCTTGCTTAGAGGAAATCAGTCTCCAAGTATGAGATTATTTTGTTGTGGAGCCTATTTATAAATTAGAATGTATTTTAAAATAATGTACATTTTAAATGTAATGTACAATCTAAATGTTTTTTTATTGGGGTCTGAGACCCCTTCTAATATTTTTTGTACCCTTTTTAATCATAAACTATTTTTTGGGTTGATTCTAACCATGGTTTTGGTACCCATTATTTTTTAATACCAATTTATTGATATGTTATGTATTTATGGATATTTAATAAGTAAGACATCATGAGAAATAGGGTTTAATAAGGAATAATAAAGTGTGTGAATTTAAGAGGGTTTGTTGAGAAATACTCTAAATAATATTTTGTGCATTGTAATTGTGAGAAGACTAGTTTGAGAGTGATTGTACTCTAGTGGCTTGTAATAAAATATGAGAAATTATTTAATGGTGGATGTATCTCACATTGGGTTAACCACATTAAATTTGGTCTTTTTATTATGCATGTTTATTTTTGTTCTTTATGCATCTCTATTTATATCTATTATTACAATTATGTGAAATTCTTCTGCATCAATTTCTGTATTTATTCTTAACAGCTTATTCTCTTCCCAAATCCATGCTTATCCTTTTATATCCATGGTAGAAGATAGTATTTCTCCATGTTCCATTATTGTTCTTCTCGTCCAAAATTACTTCCCATATTTTCCCCAAATCTTCCTCTATAACTAATAGCCCAAATATCTTTAGCATTTGTGCCTATAATCTCCTCCTACACCAAGATCAAGAAAAATGGAATGATTTTATTTGAAGACCAAAAAAATTGGTTTTTTTAATTGTATTTATTCATGGTGATAAAATTCCATGCCCCCTTCTACATTCACCATCATGCCCTCAATCAGATCTTTTGATTTGAAATAGATATTATGCCAAGTCAATTCATGACCCTTTTATGGGGTGAAAAAAATATAAAAAATAAACATTAACTTACATTTCCCTTGCTATGCCTAAATCAATTAGGCTAGGAAAATAAAATAAAAAATTATCTTTTATTACTATTATGCCTAAGTTATTTAGGCTTAAGTCAAAAAATATATCCATTATCAAACATGTTTATATTATTATTTTATAATGATTTTATAAATAACCGTGACAATGCCATATTTTAATGTTTTTATTAAATGTTTAAAATAAGTTTATTCATGCAAAAAAAATTAATGGCCCCAAAAATCACTACAAGAACAATTGGCTAGAAGCCAATGACAACCTAAGATCAAATGGAAACAATGATTATGCATATTACAATGAAATATTAATATGCAACAATTATCATAAACAAAATCTAATAGAAAAATCAAATAATTGACTAATACCAAGTGGTCAACAATAAAACAATCAAGGAAAACATAACATAAGTTGAAAAGATGATTAAAAATGATGGAAAATAAAATGGATAGATTATTTTAGAGTGACTATGGATCAAGTACAATATCCCTATTTACCTATGTTAGTTACCTAACTTCTCATTACCCTTGTCCCTTATCCCCTAACCTCTAGAGTCCACCACCAACCTAGCTCATTATACCTATACCTACACCCATAAATGGCCATTATTAGTACCTATATAATATATAATTCATAGATGAACTAAATAGCACATTATATAAAATTAAATGTTGTAACCAAATCAACACATATGCAAAATAAACTACATTTATTGTATTTAGCAGTCTAGGAAAATAATATATGCAGGTTGAATTATAACATCATATTTCATAATAAAAATTAAAAAAGGTCAATACCATAATAAGGGGGAGTTTTATTATCATATACATATATAAATTCTAATTAAAATTAAATTACATAATTAAGATCACAACCTATAAATTTGGTTCTCTCCTATGATTAGTATAATGATTATGTAGAATATGAATAAAATGACAAATAATATTCACTATGAATAAAACACTATAATTGAGGAATATAACACACATAGTACATGTTATCATTATAATACATCCAAATATATCATAGATGTTATTATCATATACATACACAAATGATGATTAAAATTAAATTCCATAATTAAGAGCACAACCTAAGAAATTGGTTCTCTCTTATGATTAATATAATGATTATGTGGAATATGAATATAATGACCCAAATAATATTAAATATGAATAAAACAATATAATTGATGGGTATAACACACATGATACCTATTTTTATTATAATACATGCACATCTAGCATAGATTGTTCATAGTAAGTCACTACTTCATACCATGTAGTAGGGTATACATATATGCATCCTCTTGATGAACTCCATAGTTGGAAACAACTTTCTAATTTCTTCCAACCCACTGGTTGGGCCAATTATGTTACTTAATTATTCACATATTTACTTTGTACATATATTATTTAATTTTAGTTCATTGCTACTTATTTTACCCTTATCCAGTAATTCTTATAGGCCTTGTATTTATTTTCACTTTGGGTACCTTCCATCTTGATTTGAACACTGATTAGAATAATCTAAAACAAAACTTTCAATTATTTCAATGCACATTCTTTATGGTAGTCCACTTGCTTACTATTACATATCTCTCATGATATGGCTTCCATGGAGCTCACATGATCACATACTTCTACTTTTACATAGTATATGTGCACATATATCCCCTTTCCCATTGGTGTGAATATACATTATTATCTATATCGATCATTTGTGATACCTTGTTATGACTATTTTACACATATGCTAAGGGCATGTTCCTTACCTTCCCTATTTACAAACCATGCTTTATCAATTTGTTTCATAGTGTTCAAATCCCTCGCATTTAGTCTATTTTCAATCCCTTGATTATTAATACTTTCAAAATATTTTAAAATTGCAATATTTTAAAATTTAAACTATTTAACACATTTCAAAAAATAAAAAAATATCATATATTTCAAAAATATTAAAAAAATGAAATATTTTGAAAAAATCAAAAATAAAGTGTTGTTAGTGTACATATTTACATGCGCTATATATCTCATGTTAAGTGATAACATATTTCATTTATTTTTCAATACAAAATAATTTTAATGAGGTGTGTGAGTGTGGTACAAGACATAATATTTCTTGGTTCTTTGATGTATATTATTACATGGTACTCAAGGTGTTACCTATAAAATTGGAAAAACACTCTCTATACATGTTATTTCACATTGAGAAAAAGAGCCATATTCTTCCCAATTCAAGTTCTTATTTATTCTAATAGTCATAGGTGAAGTCTGAATCTATTTTATTTTAGGTTAATGGCATTCATTATTAATAATTAAATTCAATTTACTATTTTAATCAATATAGTGAAAGTATATTGGAGGTAAATGTGTGAATGGGATAACAGAATCAAATGAGATTGGATTGAGTAGAGAGAGGATGGCTGGGAGTGAGGGTTCTAAGAGTCTCATTCTTGTGAGAGCATCTAGTTTTGATAGATCTCTTCTTGGGGTGAGTTCTCAAGAGAAAGAGATGTGTTATGTTGGAAAACGCTCTAAGTTAAATAAATTCAATGGCTGCCTTTTACGTAGTCAACATTGGCCTATGTTGGTTATCCCTCTAGAGGTAGTAAAGGAAGATGTGGAATATTTGGCCTCACATGCTTTGATCTACAAGTTTCTTGGAGTTTAAATTTTGCTATCAGCCTTGGAAGCCTGGACTCATCGTTCATGGTAGGTGGAAGGTGATTTTGACATTATGCTGGCTAGTAATAGCTACTTTAAGGTGAATTTCTCTTGCATATCTGATCAAAATCAGATTTTTGAGGGAGGTCCTTATTTTTATGATTATATTGGTATTTTTATCAAACCCTAGCATGTAGGGTTTAATTCTATTGAGGATCTTCCATCTCGAGTTCTTGTGTGGGTCTGCCTATCGAGACTTCCTTTGGAATTTTGGAGTGAGGATATCTTGTGTCAGATTGTTGCTATGCTTGGGACACCAACTGCAATAGCACATCAATCACTAGATAAAAAGGTTATTTATTATGCTTGTATTTGTGTTGATATTGATATAAATAATCATCTACCAGATTCTATGGAAATTTGTCTGGGCTCCTCTTCTTGGATCCAACAACTAGACTACAAATCTATTCCATTTCATTGTCAAATCTATCATGTGTATGGTCACCTATAGTAGAAATGCCCTCATGCTTCCAAAGTTATTGGTATATCTAGGGGGTCATCTAGTCCATAGACAACTAATGATGGTAATAGGAATGGCCAACCTGTTCATTTTAGGACTGGGAATATTTAGTCTGATAGTGCTGCAAAAGGGAAAACTCATTTCAATACTTCTAGTTTAGGGCAAGGCCCATCTAGTTTTACTAGTCTCGATAGGGAAAGTTTTATCCTAGTTCGATGGCATGCTAAGGGATGAGGGCAAAAGCACTTGCATCTAGACTAGCAAGGGGACTCTAGGTTCAATCATTTTGAGGCTATTGATAGTATGATCATAGAAGAAGCCATTCCTATAGTGGATCAGTGTGGGGTTCCTGATTTAGAGGGGAAGAGCTCTATTCCTAATGGCTCCCAGGATATTGTTGTTTAATAGATCCCAGAGACCTCTCTTGGCCTTGAATCTAGGGCCCTTGCAGATTCTCCTACTTCACAGGATAAGGATGTCCTTTGGGTAGATTTTGTTAAAGATGTGTGTGCCTCTAGTAAAGAAAATGGATCTTTCCTTGCTCTAGGCCTAATGCAAAGACCATTTAAGAAAGTCTCTTTTACTACTCCCTCTAGAGTTGGGCATAAGAAGGATTAGGACAAAATTAAGCATACAAGTGATTTACTAGTAGAGTCGAGGGTTGTTAAGGCCTTGGACAAACATTTTCCTCACTCTACTCAATGATTATTCTATCATGGAATGTGAGGGGGTTGAATAGCATCCCCAGACAAAAACCTATACACAAGTTGGTGATTGATCATTCTCTAGATATTCTTTGTATTCAAGAGACCATGTTTTTTGTGGACTCCTTGTTTACTTGTTTTCCTAATATTTCATTTCTTGGCCAATGTCAGTGTGTTGGTGCCCTGGGGAGCTCTGGGGGTCTTTCCATGTGTTGGGATCCTAGGAAAGTTATGCCACTCCATTGGATGTCCTCTCTCTTAGCTCTCTCAATGGTTGCTTCCTCTCTTGAGACTGATGAGCTGATTCTCCCTAGTCAGCTCAAGCTCTAGGAACATATTTGGTATGTCATAAGTTACCATCCTTTCTTGCCTTGGATTTTGGCTAGAGATTTCAACTGGGTGGATTGATTTGTCTAGGTCCTTCTTCTAAGCTTCTTTTATAAAATATTGATATTTTACATCTCTCTAATGTTAAGCCTCGTAATAGGCTCTTTACTTAGAACAATATAAGGATTGGTAATGCTACCATCTTTGAATGCCTGGACAAGTTCCTAGTTTCTTGCTTTTGGCACTCTAGCTCTATCTCTCTCTCTTCTAAAATTCTTGACTAGAGAGGTTCTAACCACTAGCCTATCAAGCTCTTTGTTAGTTATATTACTATTCCCAAGAAGCCCCCATTTAAGTTTTAGTTGATGTGGCTTTGTGACCCCTCTTTCCATGACTTAATGGGTCACTGGTGGAGACTAGGAAGCCCTATCTATGGCACTACTATGTTTTCCTTCTCTAAAAAGCTTCAGTATGTTAAAAAGAAGTTAAAGCACTAGAAAAAAAATTGTTTTGGTAATCTCCACATTATGAAGAAGAGGGCTCAAGATCACCTGGATGTTATTACCAGGTAGATTCAGGACCTTGGTTTATCTGAAGCTCTTCACATTATTGAATATCAAGCTTCTATTGATTTAGATGAGTGAGATCTTCAAGAAGAAATTTATTGGAAATAGAAGGATTGAACAGAATGGCTCTAGGAGGGGGACAAGAACACCACTTTTTCCATAATTCTATGTAGGCTTAACGTAATAGGAGTTTCATTTCTTCTCTTGTTACATCAGATGGGACGCGTCTGACCTCCTCTCAAGCTATATCTAGGGAAGCTATTTGGTTTTACTCTGCTCTATTTTTAGATGATTTACCACCTGATGAGCTTGTAAAGAATATATTTTTATCTTGTATTCCCTCTATTGTGACATAAAAAATGAATGACTCTCTTATGCGGCCAATTG
The DNA here is from genome assembly GCA_037957365.1 of Torreya grandis. NCBI lineage: Eukaryota > Viridiplantae > Streptophyta > Pinopsida > Cupressales > Taxaceae > Torreya > Torreya grandis. The sequence continues at coordinate 766,251 of JARHVA010006027.1, forward strand.
GTATGTTAGAATTAGAGGGGGTGGTCTTTAGCATGAGTAAATGCAAAGCTCCAAGGCCTAATAGATTCCTTGTGGAATTCTTTTAGGTCTTTTGGGATATTATTAATCATGATCTTTTGGATGTGGTTCAGGAGTCTTATTCCAACAAAGAAATGCTTTAGGCATTTAATGCTACTTTCCTAGTCCTTATTTTGAAAAAGGAATAAGCTAATCAACTAGATTTCTTTAGGCCCATTGCTCTATGCAATGTGGTCTATAAAATCATTACTAAGCTCCTTGCAGAGAGGCTTAAAGTTTTTCTTCCCATAGTTATCTCTGAGGAACAAGGGGGTTTTGTAGAAGGCAAACAAATTTTAAAAGGGGTGGTTATTGCTTTCGAAGCTATTCACTCTATGAGTACTTCCCAAGAATGAGCCATGTTCATTAAGCTTGATATGGCTAAGGCATATGATAGAGTCAATTGGGGTTTCTTACATAAAATTCTTCTAGCTTTTGGCTTCAATCAAGCATGGGTTTGTTGGGTTCTTATCTATGTTACTACTCCTACCTTCTCGGTCCTTATTAATGGTGCACCCTCAGAGCTTTTTGGTGATTTTAGATGTCTTCACCAAGGATATCCACTCTCTCCATATTTTTTTATCATTCTAGCTGAGGGACTTGGTTGACTTATCAAGTTTCGTGTATCTTAGAATATGCTTCATGAATGGCATTGGGGGAATGGATTACCCACTTTGTCCCACCTTCAGTTCGTTGATGATACAACTTTTACTAAGAGAGCTCAGATTCGTGAAGTTAAAGCTTTCTGGCTCACCCTAGACACTTATTTGGCTGCCTTTGAGCAAAAAATTAATGATCACAAGTCCTTTATTTTTTTCTTCAACACTCTTGAGCCTATCCAATAAAGGATTGCTACTATCCTAAGGTTTTAGATCCAATCTCTCCCTCTAACTTACTTGGAGGTTCCTATTGTGGTGGGAAGACAACCTAGGCTTTTTTGGCAAAATGTGCTTGACAAACTAAGACAAAAAGTTAACCACTAGACTCATAAGTGGCTCTCTACTACTAGCAGGGTAATACTTTTGCAATTAGTGATTCAATCCCTTCCCATATATCATAGTATGGTTCAGGCTACCCTGATGTATTTCCTCAAGGAATTCGATGCTCTTTCTTGTCAGTTTCTTTTTGGAGCGGTAACCTAAAAAATATCAAATGGATCCTTCTTAATTAGGATACTATTTGCCAACCAAAATAGGAATGAGCCCTTGGCCTGTGCTCTACTATCTTGTGCAGTCAAGCTCTCACTGCCAAACTCTATTGGTGACGGTGCTCCATTCAAACTCACCTTTGGGCCTGTATCCTATCATACAAATATTATCTTGGTGTTGATCCTTCTGATATTTCTAGGCTTCCTCTTGAGGGAAGAGGGTCTATGGTGTGGAATACCCTCAAGCTTGGTGCTCATCTAGTGAAACACAACCTCTTTTAGATCTACAACAGTGGAATGGTGGCCCTCTTTTAGAGCAACTCCTGAGATGGGTCTCCTCTCTTATTCTCTCATCAACACTTTCAGTCACTTTGAAATTCTTTCCTTTCCACTGGGTGGAATACAGTGGCACATTATAAGGAGGCCTTTAATCTAGGCATGGCTATGGGCTATCAATGGAAGAATTCTTCTTATTGCCTGTCGAGTGGCTCTTTGGGGGATCAGCTAGAGTTATCTCAGATTTTAGCTTCTAGAGAATATAGCTATTTGTAGGAGCATGATGTTTTGGCTTGGGGAGGTGCTTCTTCTAGGAAGTATTCCATTTCTTCTAGGTACCTTGCATTGACAAAGTAACTCTTTGGCAAGTGGAGACCTCTTGGTAGAAGAAAGTTTGGAATCAGTTTTCATGGCCTAAGTGTAATTTTTTCCTTTGGGTTCTGGTTTATAATAGGTTTCTTACTTGGGACAATCTCTATAAATGAGGCTTCCAGGGGCCTTCTATATGTGTTTTATGCCACATTAGTGAAGAGACTATTTCTCACCTTTTCTTCTAGTGTCCTTTTGCCAAATAGATTTGGCACCTCTAGTGGAGTGTGTGGGGCTGCTCATGCTGGCATGTTTCCTCTCTATCTAAATTCTAGGATCGTTTGGGCCACCCTCCTTCTAAGGCTTCTTTTCTTTAGGTCACTTGGGCCATTGGTCCTTCCCTTATCTTGTGGCATATATGGCTTGAGAGGAACAGGAGGATATTTCATGATGTGCATTTTGAGCTCAGGCTCCTATGGGGGAAAATTATTAATTCTCTTCATGAAACTTTCCAAGATAAATGTGATGTTGTTGTTGGCTTGGACCTTGTAGATGCTAGTATTTATTCACATTTTTCCTTTACTCCTCACAGGGACACCCCCTTCGCTCCTCACACTCACCCAGTGAATGACACTAGGTATCACTCACACCCTGTCAATCGGATGGGGCATTGGACTCCCCCTATGGGTAGAGTTCTCAAAATCAACACTGATGGTTCATCTTAGGGAAATCTAGGGTTAGCTGGTATTGGCAATGTTGGGTGTGATAGTTCTAGCAATATTTAATTTTTCTTTTCTATCCATAAGGGCTACCATACTAATAACCACATGGAAGCTTTGGCTATCTTGGTTGCAGTATAATAGTGTTGTCAACATGGCTGGCATAAAATTATTTATGAGACTGACTCGTAGGTCATTGTCAATTTATTAAATAAATAGGACTTTGAGACTATAGATTGGAATTTGGCTGGGGTTGTTTAATAGATCCTTTAGCTATGTACCTCCTTGGATTCCATGTCCTTTATGCATATTCCACATGAGTAGAATGGTGTGGCTGATTGCTTGGCCAAATGGGCCTTCGAGCATGGGCCACCTTGGAATATTTTTGATCATACGATGCTTCCCTTGAATTTATCCTAGAAGTTGGTTTAACTTGTTGACTAGGATAAAGCTCTATAATTCTCTTTATTTCTTGTTTCATCTTTAATAAAAATTTTACCCCTCCTTTAGTTAAAAATATAGTGAAAGTATCCAAATTGAGACACTTAGTCTTGGAGGGATAGCTAAATTGGCATGATGTAATTTTTGGATATGAAATAAATTCTCAAATTACATGGGGTATTATAAGGATATCTTGGTTATTCCCCTTACATTATTCCTCCCTTTGTATTTTATGTCTATTTAATCTATGTATAGGAACTATAGTTTTTTCATTCAATGTAATTCTAAGGGATAACTCAACACATGAAGACAATAATTAGACCACCTATGATAGGTTCATGTAACTAAGTAGGAAAAGAATCTATGTAGTTAATACAAATGTGGACAAATCCAAGTGTAGACACTAGAAAACCATACACTATAACTCTAGATGTTGTATTAACCTTTAAAACTACACCTTGGCCCCTTTAGGTTGAATTATCTACCAATTCTTCCTTTAGTACCATCATACCAGTTTCTAATGCCATTAACCACCAATCATTAGTGGAATTGGCTAAATCTAGCCAATTTTGATTGTGTCCCCTTAACCACCATGGTCATCCCTCGACTGTCAATAGTTAGCCGTTAACCACTAATAGCCAACCCTCAACCATCAATGGTTCCCCTGACATGTACATGATCAAAATAGTCAACTATAGTTTGACTATAATTCACTCATTGATTATTGGTCATCTAAATTTAGTTAGTTATTTGCATCATCAATGTGTAATTAGACTATGTGATGAACCATCTATTAAACCCTTTGATTGGAACCTATCTTTCCTTTATATTAAGAGAGGTAGAGAAGGTTGAAGGGATCAATAATCATTAGGATCAATAAGACAAGATGAAAAAAAGATTCTTACTCCCAAGAAAAATTAGAAGAGCTTCTTAGTGAATCAAGATACCATTACTTTGTCAACATCACTCAAAAATCTATAACAAATTTTAGGCAACTTTCACATTCCTTAAACCAACAACATATAAAATCTAAGTATCTGTATTCTTTTATTAAATTTTCAATAATTATCTCTTTTTTCTTCATCTCTCTTTATCTTCCTTCCATCTCGCTTTTCTATGTTAGAGTTTTCCATGTAACTACATACACTTCCTCACCATACACTTCTTCCACCCACAACCTATTCCAATCACCCAAATACCCAATACCTAAACCAAATACCTATGAGACATTACCTTTGTCATCATGACCAACAACTAACCTCAAAAAATCTACAAGACCATTGTATAGCTTACCCATAGTCTTTTCCTCACCAAAAGCCAATCTATAAAAAAGCCATAATGACTACCAATAATTAGCTTTAACTACCAATAATCACCTATCAACCATTGATGATCAACCCTTGACCATGGATGGTTAGCCCTTGACCACTATTTATGGTCACCTATTGACTATTGAGGGTTACTAGTGATCATCGATAGTCATTGTGTAAATCCTTTTAATCAAAACAACAATCTTAAAACACCTTCCAACCTTAACCAACAACCTTTTTTCTTCATCTCTATCACTATACAGAGTTAAGAATAATAACATGACCACACTTGAACCACATATTGATAGTTTAACATTTATTTTAATGTTATTTTGTTAAAATGCATTATTTATTAAAAAAGTATTTTTTATTTTGATCAAGTACTTTCATTATTTTATGCAATCTTTCTTATCAAAAACTTTATTAACATTAACTTGTCTAAAAGGTGTATTGAAAACCTCTAAGGAAGTCTTGTATTTTTTGGATCTAGCTTGTTAGGCAACCAACCCACCTACCCAATTGATAAACCATTTTTTAGTCTCTTTCTTATTTATAGGTCATCCTCCCAAGCCAAAGAAGAGCATCTATAGCCATCTGGATCATGAAGCACAAACCAAATCTAGGTTCACCCTTCTTTCAAGTTTTACAACTTTCTTTCTTCCTAGAAATAAATCAAAATTTTAGATAAACATTTTGGCATGCTCAATGGGACCTAGTTGCATCTATGTGCTTTTTCTTCTTGTTTTGTGCTCATTTAAATGAAATCAAAACTTCATTGGGATTAAAATTAACCTTTCATACATTGTTTTCTTTCATAATTAGCTCACATATCTTAATTAATCAAGTAAGTCAATTGTAACCTCACTTCTTTGAAAAAACAAGACCAAAACAATTATGCTAATTCAAACATCATAATACTTGACATAATGCCTAACTAGGTTTTCATCTCCTAGCAGTAACCTTTACCTATTGTCTATCCCACTTAGACATCATTACTAAGGGGAAAAACCAAAACATAACTCTATGGTTGAATATAATTTCTATTAATCAATATATCCTAGCTAAGCACCTGATACCCTTATAACTATAGTATGTGAATTGATGGGGCAGTCCCCAATATCAATCCACATACTAATTTACAATATAGATCCCTTTAATAGCCTAAACTACCTGAAACAAACCATAGATTTATTATCTAGTACCTATTTCAAAACCAAGTTGAGTCACACTTATTAAAGCTTAAGGCATAAGCCACAAGAGAGATAAAAGGAACCTTAGTATTTAACGTGCTTAAGTGTGTGTTTTATTTTCTTTGAATTTTTCTTATCTTCTCTTTATTTGATTTGTGAGGAATCTAATCTCCTTGGAAAACATTTTCCACCATCTTGCCTTCATCCTCCTTATCTCCATTGCCTTGTCCAATGGGTAGAACTCCTAAATTTTCTCTTGGAGATCATATCATTGTTAAAATCCTAGAATACAACCTTCTTTCATTGGCGAGTTAGCTTAGACCAATATCCACTTGTGCTCCCAACCTTACCTATAACCAACCCAACCATACCTACAACTAACCTAGACTTAATACAAACCCAAACTCAGTTACAATCAACCTAACCTCACCTAAAATCAACCCAAACTCACCTACAACTAACCTAACCTCACCTAAAATCAACCCAACCTCACCAATAACTAACCCAACCTCACCTATAATCAACCCAACCTCACCTATAATCAACCTAACTATTGATGCAGTGGATTGCACTCGGGGGCAGGATGCCTAGCTCTTGCCCTTCCACACACAACAATGGAAACTCCCCTCTCACCTATAGGGCTAGCAAAGCTGGAGGGGAGAGTCTCTAGGTAAGGGCTAGCTCCCTTTGATGCATTTGAGTTGTTCTAATAAGTGCTAATATAGGTATATAGATATATAATGGGGGGGTGAAAAGGGAGAAGGATTACAGGAAATAAAACTACTCTAAAAGAGGTGATGCACCAAATGATTTGACCTACTCACACTAACACTTGAAGTCAGACAAACACATACATGCACTTCAAACTGGCAGAAGGACTAGGCTACAGGAAGCTTAATAGGGAGGCTTTAATAGAACACATAGAAAATAGAGACTCACCAAATGTGCTATGGAAAGGCACACTGTATAGTAGCTTCTTCTATCTCTGCACTTCCAAATATAGCTCTCCTTGTCACCTACAAGAATGGCACCTTATAGACACCAAGTGTGTTGGCTTTAATCCTATGGAAGCATTAAGAAGCAATGACTAAACACTAACTGACACTCAAACACACATAGAGATATCTAGCCAAAATAGAGGTAAAAATGCATTTATTGATTTTAGGTGAAAATTTTCCACGGCTTCACCTTACTAATGTGGAAGATTATTTTCCAAATGACAAGTCTACAATATATAGAGGAAGAAAGGAGGCCTTTTGGCACCCATTTTACAAGTGACCCATGTGCTTTCTGATCCTTGGGATGAGGAAGCCACCTAAAGATAATGCCATGTCAGCTCTTGTCAGGATTCAAAATTATGAACCGCACCATTTTCCTGCTCATCAATGCATATTGAATAAAAAATAGGTCACATCATTCACTATTTGTGCCTCTTGATGATCACATGGTAGGTACTATGTCAACCACTGGAATAACTCTTTGAATCGATACTTTCCTATGCCACTTAGATCACTTCATCTGCTTTGACACTTGGCTATTTTGCCTCCTCTATCTCCTTCATCCATTGGGATATCTTTTGCTAATCCTTTGGCTCTTTGGTTGAGAGTGCATCTACTTCTGACACATGTCATAGTCCACTACTTTGAAACTTAGGAGACACTTTAAAATGCAAATGTTGACACATGGCAGCTTCTACCGAGTTGATAATGGGAAGTGGGAGCATTCACTTAACTCAGAGGGTCCTTTGAGAGTCAGGTAGAAGTTGACATGTGTCCACTTCCACTTACTCTTCATGATTAACTTAGAGGCATTGAAAGTAATTTTTTGAGGTTTTTGTGGAAGGCAACACGTGGCCGCTTCCTCAAAACCTTTAGCTGCCTTAGAAAACTTTCAAGACCTTTTTTGGTTCTCATAGATGCTGACACTTGGTAGCTTCCATTGCATTTAGCAACTCATTCAGGCCCACCACAATCTTTTCTTTGAATAACAAAGCAAAAGGAGACGCCCATGAACATTGACACTTGGTAGCTTTCACTACATTTTGAGAGAGGTTTATCTTTGAAGCTTAGAAGAAACCCAAAGCCTCAGATGTAGACACTTATCACACTCCACTAAGATGATTGAGGACATGTGGCAGCATCCGCTTAACTCTTTTCCTTTGATGATTCCTTTGTTGCAAAATTTGATTTTCACAGGCCCATCACAGCTTGAAAACTAACGACTAGTCTATCTTCTTAAATTTGATGACTTCTAGGACATCACTGTCCTTGGCAAATTCTATCAAATCTTTTCTGCAAGCTTTTTCTTTGCACCTTCCCAAAGGGAAGGTGACCCTTTGGCCTTTTGAAAATGTCCCTCAACTTGGCTAAGAGTTCCCTGCAAGGGAAACTACCCTTTGGGGTCCTTTAGCTCTTTGGTGGGTTCCTCCTTCAGATTATTTTCCCTGGTTTTCCATAGACTTTTGTCCACATACTTTTTCCTATGGACTTTTGTTCGTGGACATTTTCTCATGGATAAAAAGTCTGCTAGATTTTCTCTTTGGCCAGTTGCTTTCCAAATTTCTTCAAACTTTTTGTCTAGAAGGAATTCCTTCAGATAAAAAGTTTGAAAGAATTCACTACCTTGGACAAAATCCAAAAAAACTTACCCTTTATGGCTATCTTTTCTTCAAAGTGCTTCCTACCCTCCACAAGGGCTTTTGAACTTAGAACTACCCTCTGCAAGGGCACTTGGCCTTTGGCTTTGCGATGCTCCTTTGAACCAAGCCATTGAACTGATCCATTGAACCAAAAATGGTTCAATGATTTAATGGTTCAACACTGTGCACCGAGCCTTTGTTGAACCAAGCCTTTAACCTTTTCCTACTTGAACCAACCATTAAACCAATCCATTGAACTGGTTCAATGGTTCAACACTATGCACCAAGCCTTTGAACTGTGCATTGAACCAAGCTCGTTGAACCGAGCGATTGAACCAATGATGAACCCACCGATTGAACCAAGGCATTAAACTAAGCCAATGAACTTATTGATTGAACTAAGATATTTGGACTAAGATGATTAAACTGAGTGATGAACTCACTGATTGAACCAAGGCAATGAATCAAAGGCATTAAACTCACTGATTGAACCAAGGTGATGAATCGAAGGCATTGAACTGGATCAACAATTCAAAGGTGTTAACTCTTAGAAAGATTATGTCATTGAACCACTCTTCCAACCTTAAGGAAAAGTGTCTTCTATACCATTTTAGCCCTCTTTCCTTATGAATTTCTTTAGACAAGAGTCTGAAGAAGCTTTTTAAAACCTTGCACTCTTTGAACTGGTTCTTCATCTGTCAAAAGATTACACCTATAGAGTTCGTAGAAAAACTCACTGTAGAGTCCATAGAAAATCAAAACCCGTTAAGTCCATATAAATTCTTGGACATGTGTAAAATCAAAAAATGAATTGGCCTGAAACAATAGAGGAAGAAGGGGACTAATTTTTGGCTTGTTACACCAAAAATGGTCAACAAATTGGTGACTCCTAGGGGAAGCATGCTTGCTATGCTTAGAAGCTAGTTGCCTCAAAATCCATTGGGCATAGGGTTAGATTGTAACTTAAAGATCATCAAGCTCTGATAAAACTAGAACCAACCATGAAGATTTAACTCAAAAGGAAACAAAACACACACAAAGCTAAGAAAGCTACTAACATGTGTAGAAATCACTTAGGGAAAATAGGAGAAAAGCAAAGAAAATATATATGTGATGGAGAAGGGGCTCAATGGTAATAGTTAAGATGTATTCCATTAACAGGGATATACAGTTCTTCAACATCCAACCTAGAGAGTTTGAATGCATTATGTTGCTTACACTGAGTGATTATGTATAGGCCACTCTATAGGGCATCAAACTTTGCATGCTTTCCAAGCTTAGCTTGGTCTTCATCCCATTTCAAGATAATATCTCCTTCAGGGAAACCTTTTGATGAAGATTTCTTGTCAAAGTGTCTCTTCACTTGCTATTGGTGGTTGGTCATAGAAGCCATAGCCTGGTCCCTTATCTCATAGAGTTCCATCAGCTTGCATAGCCTAACCTCCATGCTATTTCCTTCTTCTAACTGCAATTGGCGAGCAAGATTCAAGGCTAGCAACTCGAGTGAAATGGGGAGCCTAGCTTCCCTTCCATAGATGAGCATGTATGGTGAGTTGCCAATTGCCCTATTCGGGGTGACCTTATCTACCCATAAGGCTATTTTTAGCTTAGCATGCCAAGTCCTCTAATTTTCCTCCATGGTCCACTTGATGATCCTGATCAGGTTCTTATTTGTAGACTCAACCAGTCCATTCCTCTATGGGTAGTAATTGGATGAAGTGCTGAGATATATACCATATATTAGTGTCCATTCACTTATTTTGGTTCCAAAAAAAGCTAACACATTATTTGAGATTATGGTTGCTGAAACCCCAAACCTTTCCACCAAGTCCTCATAAAAATCTAAGACCACACTTTCATTGGCCTCCTTCAGATAAATAGACTCTACCCATCTTGTGAAATAGTTTGTGGTGTTTAAGACCCACTTGTGTCTAGCACTGGAGGGAGGATTAATCATCCCTATGAAGTACAGGCCCCATTGCATGAATGGTTGCTCCACCTGAATAGGTTGTAAAGGCATGGTAGCCAACCATTGATTTCCATCAAAAAGTGCACACTTTTGGCACTTTCTTACCTAGGCATGGGTGTCCCTAGAAAGAGTAGACTAGAAATAGCCAGCTCTCATTATTCTTGCTACACTAGCCCTAGGAGCAAAATCACCACCAACTAGTCCATCATGGAACTTAGACAGCACCCTGTCAACCTAACTTGACTCCAAGCATCTTAAAAAGACTCCTAAGAGATCCTTTCTGAATAACACTCCATTAATCAAGGTATAAGGGAGACACTGGAGTCTAAAATACCTTCTCTTGGTCCTGTTAAGTGAGTACAGGCACTCACCAATGAGAAGGAAATGCCTTACATCTAATGTCCAATCCCTCATGATAGTTGGTTCTTCTACTATAGCTGTATCATGGATTAGTAGATTGTTCCCCTTTTGTTATTTAAAGTCCGTAGCGATGTGTTCACATAGGCCTCTTCTTCTTACTAGTTTGGTGATCTTGATAGCTACATCATATTCCATCACCTTAGTGATTCACCCTTCTCTCTTCTCATTTAGATCTCGATTGATCAAGAAATCCTTGATGCTGAGATGTGGAACCATGAGGTGGATTCTACTATTGGACAACATGTGTCTGAATTTCTTTAGAATCTGTATGACCACCAAGACTTGCTTTTCCACATATGTGTATTTGACTTTGAAACCTTCTAATCCTTGGCTAAAAAATGCAATTGGCTACTCAATCTTATCATCACTTGCTTGGGTAAGCATGGTAGAGATTACCTCTTCATCGCCAAAGGTGTAGAGGTTGAAATCTTTGGTGAAGTCAGGGCTAATCAAAGTGGGAGCTCGAGCAATGGCCTGCTTGATTTCTTCAAAATTGTATTTTCTCTATACTATCCATGTGAACTCCTCACCCTTCCTTAGCATAGAGGTGAATGTCTTGACCATCTCCACAAAATTTGGGATAAATTTTTGTATGAAATTTGTCTTATCGAAAAAGCTTTACAGGCCTTTCTTGTGCTTGGGTAAGGACAGCTCCAAGATGGAGTGAACTCTTTCTAGATCAATCGCCAAACCTTATAAAGAAATAATGTGACTAAGCAGCTTTCCCTCATGGACATCGAACATGCATTTCTTATGATTGAGAGAGATACCAAACTCTCTATACCTCTCAAAGATTTTCTTGAGGTGTTTCATGTGTTGGCTCACTTTCTTGGAGAAAACTATCACATCGTCAAGATAAACCAGCATAGTCTTATTTATCAAGCCTTGAAAGGCCATGTCCATAGCTTGTTGGAAAGTGGCAATAGCATTATACAGTCTATAAGGCATTTTCCTATAAGCAAATGTTCCCGACTAGGTTGTGAAGGCTATGTTGTGTTGGTCACAGTCTTGTACCAAAATCTAGTTGTATCCTAAATATCCATCCAGGAGGGAGAAATGCTCATTGACTATCACCATCTAAAAGATCTGCTCCATGCTTGGGAGAGGATAATGGTCTTTTAAAGAGACTTTATTGAGATCTCTAAAATGAATGCATAGTCTGATCTCCCCGTTCCTTTTCCATACAAGAATAAGATTTGCTAGCCAAGAAGAGTGTTTGATTAGAAATATTATCCTAGACTCAATCAATTTGGTGAGCTCCTTGTGCATGAGAGGCTCAATCATTGGGTTGAAAGGCCTCTACTTCTACTTGATTGGTTTGGAACATTCTTCTATCTCAATGGTATGTTGGGCCAAACTTGGGTCAAAACCCTTCAAATCACCATACTCTGAAGTGAAGATATTGGCAAATTCTTGGCACAACAAGATGAAGGCCTACATTTCATGCTTTATGCACACTTTCCCAAGTGCAAGTAGCTTGTCTTTGAATATTTACATGTTCTCATGGTGATCCTCCTTTGCTTTAATGCATGCCTTATCACTTCTCAATTGGTCATCTCCATTTAAGATACTCTCTAGAGTGACTAAACCTTTGGGGAGCTTATTGTTGTTTAACTGAATAATTTGGCCGCCATATTGCTGTTGCAGCTTAACCTAGTTTTTTGTAGAGAATTTGGCTTCTTCTTGCAGGAAGAGTGCTATTTTTTTATCATTATTGAAAACCTGCCAGTTGTTAATGTTATCAGGTATAGAGGGCCAGATCACTACTTTCAAGTGACATGAGCTATGATCTTGGCCTATTTCCTGAGCAATATCAAACTCGGCACCAACTGCTGTAAGCCTATCTGCTTGCTTGTTCTATTCTCTAGGAATGGAGGTAATATTGAAAGCAAAGAAATTTTCCACTAAATCCCATACCCTATGTTTTTAGGACTTTAGTAGAGAATTCTTCATCAAATTCTGACCTCTTACCTAGTTGACAATCAGCTCACTATCACCAAACACTTGTAGTTCTTTGATTCCTCTTTTCCTCACCCACTCTAAGCCATGGATGAGGGATTCATATTTTGCAACATTGCATGTGTAGGAAAATTAGAACCAGAAGGCTAAAAAATACCTCTCCTTTTAAGGAGAGACCAGCACCGCTCCATCACCAACTCCCAACTTACTCCTTGAACCATCAAAGAATAGCTGCCACAGACCTAAACTTTCCTAGCTGGCCTTCATTAGATTTGGTAGAAAATTACCCTCTTCATGCATGAAATAAATTCTAAGGCCCATCTCCTCTATGAATTTGTAGGGATCATGCTCAAAATTTTCACTTCCCCATTCATCTAAGAGCAGATCTGCAACTCCTTCAAGGGCATAGGATGGAGATTGGTCTATTGGAACTCTTTCTGGTCAATGATGGCATAGCTAACATTTGTTGTCTTTAGTGAGTAAGGTTCTAGATGATCTTTGTGGAGTGGGTTAGATTCAATCTTGACTTTAGTCCCGTACTTGGTTCTAAAAACTAGATAAGACCAATTCGTTGCTAAGTAGCTACCTATCTTGGATGTAAAATCCCTGGATAAGTAAATGGCAAAGTAGGGAGGGACATCTACCACTACCACATCATGAGGAACTAAGAAAGTTTGGTAAGCATGTAGCGTCAAGCTCAAACCTCATACCACCCCAATTGTCTTTGCTGGAGTTCCATCTAATTGCAAGACCCCCTTGGTCATTTCTTTGTATTTCAAGCCCAGCTTGTCAGCTATGCATTTGGGCATCACCGAGGTGCTTGCTCCACTATCAATGATGCAATTGTGCACTAGGAAATCTCCTATGACCAAGGATACATAAAAGGGAGAAACCTTTTCTTTCTTTTAGATCTAATCTGAGGTAGAAGTTTGTCCAGTCATCATCAAAATGTTATCAACTTTTGTTGAGACAGCTCGTTCATCTAGCTCATGTAATTCCTTTTGCAAAATGTCTTTCTGCCCCAGTATTGACAGTGAATCCCACAAGGAGATGTTCATGTGTAGTTTCTTTATTTTTTCAACCATGTTGACTCAAGGGTTGCCTTTAAAATTTATTTACAATTATTTACAACCTGGGGCATACGTTGAGGAGCTAAATGAACAATCGATGGTCTAAAAGTTGGTACTTTTTGATTTGCATGTGATGAAGAAGGTGTTGTTGATGCTTGGGTAGCAGCTTGATTTTCTTCTATTTACCATCTTTTGAATCTTGTGTTGGCTGCAACACAATCAGCTTGATTTTTTATAGCACCCACATAATATACTAAATAGAATTCTCCTTCTAGATGATTCATGAGTGTAGAATCAGGCTGGGCCTGACTGATACTCATGTTGGGCTGTATTGGAGCCTAAAAGACCTGGGAATAGGTAGCTACCTAATTTTCTTACACATTTGGACAATAACCCATCATCTCATTTGTATAAATAGCTTGTTCCTAACCATATCCCATGGTTGAACAACTTGGTTGTTCTTGCACCAGATTGTTTTAAACAGGCACCATGACCTTAGATGATGAAGGGGCGCCTAGGTTGTAGCCTTAAAAGGGTCTAGTCTAAGTAAGCTGACCCTGTCCTTGATTTTAATTTTGGAAAGGGGGTCTAGGAGCTTGACCATACTACTGGTATCCTTGGTTTAGTTTGTTGCTTTGAGCTTGCTACCTTTTAAGAGCCACAAGTTCATTTAACATACTTTACAATAGACTCTTAACTTCATAAAGCTCATTGGATGGAGTAGCAGCTAGTTTTTCTATGCTAGGTAGAGGAGCTAATGTGGGAGTAGTGGTTTGAATTAGAGGTAGCATTTTAGGGAAAAGTGGCATATGGGGTCTAGGGGCTATTTTCCCAGCTTACACTAAGCAATTTTTAGTTGTTATAGCTATATCATAGGCAACAAGAAACACATGTCTCCCCATGGATTGTATCATAATAGCGATATCACTATTCAATGCTCTTAAGTAACATAAGAAAGCATAGCTAGCAGTCAGTCTTACTAGAATGGGGATTCTATCCCATGTCTTTTAAAACTGAGTGTTGAAATCTTGCATGTATTCATGTGGGGCTCTTTTCATGGTATTTAGCTGCTCAACAAGTGAGAAGTGGTCACTCTTTTCCCCAAAATGGTCCATCAAGTGAGTACCCAATTCATTCTAGGAACTAATTGAGTTTATAGCTAAAGTCCCATACTAGTCAAGAGCTTTGCCCTTGAGATATAATACTAGCAATCTAATTGTGATATTTTCCTCAGTGACATTGTGAATATTACATAGGTTAGTAATATTTTTGATGTGCTCGATGACTGTAATGGGCCCCTCTCCATAAAAATAAGGCACTTTTTTGAGGGTTACTCCTAGAATTGGGTCATAATGTGGGAGATTTAAGGGGCTCTAACCATGAAAAGTCACAAAGGAATGTGCCATAGCTATGACAAGATGCAACTATGGGCCTACTGCATATGTGTTCCTCAAAGTAGGTCTGGGAGGGTGGTTTGCTGAGTAAGGATGGGTCCTCTCAAACCTTAGTATTTTTTTTGAGTTCAAAGGCAACTCAATGAAGTTAAAAGGAACACCCTTAGAAGCAACCTATGTGGTGACTTTAGGCATAGGAAGTCAGAATGGTCTTTGATTAGGAAATGAAGTTCTTACCATTGGAGTCGCTAGATGTTGAAAATAGTTGACTTGTTGTAACAAGACCAACATCAATCCTAAAACTTTACTGAGTGTAAAAATTGGGTCCCATTAGGTGTGCCAGAAACTATTGACATAGTGGATTACACCTGAGGGCAGGATGCCTAGCACCTGCCCTTCCACACGTAACAATTGAAACTCCCTTCTCACTTGTGGGACTAACAAAGCTGGAGGGGAGAGTCTCTAGGTAAGGGCTAGCTCACTTTGATGCATCTGAGTTATTCCAATAAGTGATAATATAGGTATATAGATATATAATGGGGGGGGTGAAAAGGGAAAAGAATTACAGGAAACAAAACTACTCTAAAAGAGGTGATGCACCAAATGATTCGACCTACTCACACTCACACTTGAAGTCAGACAAACACATATGTACACTTCAAACTGGTAGAAGGACTAGGCTATAGGAAGCTTAATAGGGAGGCTTTACTAGAACACACAAAAAATAGAGACTAACCAAAGGTGCTATGAAAAGGCACACTATATAGTAGCATCTTCTAACTTTGCACTTCCAAATATAGCTCTCCTTGTCACCTACAAGAATGGCACCTTATAGACACCACGTGTGTTGCTGTTAAGCCTATGGAAGCATTAAGAAGCAATGACTAAACAAAAATTGACACTCAAACACATACAAAGATATCTAACCATAATAGAGGTAAAAATGCATTTATTGATTTTAGGTGAAAATTTGCCAGGGCTTCACTTTACAAATGTGGAAGATGATTTTCCAAATGACAAGTCTACAATATATAGAGGAAGAAAGGAGGCCTTTTGGCACCCTTTTTACAAGTGACCCATGTGCTTTCTGATCCTTAGGATGAGGAAGCTGCTTGAAGATAATGCTATGTTAGCTCCTATCAGGATTCAAAATTATGAGTTGCATTATTTTCCTACTCATCAATGCATATTGAAGAAAAAATAGGTCACATCATTCACTATTTGTGCCTCTTGATGATCACATGGTAGGTACTATCTCAACCACTAGAATAACTCTTTGAATCGATAATTTCTTATGGCACTTGGATTGCTTCATCTACTTTTGTGCTTAGTTATTTTGCTTCCTCTATCTCCTTTGTTCCTTGGGCTATCTTTTGCTACTCCTTTGGCTCTTTGGCTAAAACTGCATCTACTTCTGACATGTGTCACAGTCTACTACTTTGAAACTTAGGAGACACTTTGAAATGTGAACATTGACACATGGCAGCTTCCATCGAGCTGATAATGGGATGTGGCAGCATTCACATAACATAGAGGGTCCTTTAAGAGACAGGTAGAAGTTGACATGTGGCCACTTCCACTTACTCTTTTTTCTTAACTTAGAGACTTTGGAAGTAATTTTTTGAGGCATATATGGAAGGTGACACGTGGTTGCTTCCTCAAAACCTTTGGCTACCTTAGAAAACTTTTGGGACCTTTTTTAGTTCTCAAAAACATTGACACTTGGCATCTTCTACTACATTTAGTAACTGAGTTAGGCCCACCATAGTCTTCTCTTTGAATAACAAAGCAAAATGAGAAGCCCACGGATGTTGACACTTGGCAGCTTCTGCTATATTTTGAGAGAGGCTTATCTTTAAAGCTTAAAAGAAACCTAAAGCCTCAGATGCAGACCCTTGTCACACTCTACTGAGATGGGTGAGGACACATGCAGCATCCACTTAACTCTTTTCCTTTGATGATTCCTCTACTTCAAAATTTGATGTTTGTGGGCCTATCACAGCTTGAAAACTAATGACTAGTCTATCTTCTTAAATTTGATAGCTTCTAAAACATCAGCGTCCTTGGAAAAAAATTTCAGGTCTTTTCTACAAGATTTTTATTTGTAACTTCCCAAAGGGAAGGTGACCCTTCAGCCTTTTGAAAACATCCCTCAACTTGGCTAAGAGTTCCCCGCAAGGGCACCTGCCCTTTGGGGTCCTTTAGCTCTTTGGCAGGTTCCTCCTTCAAATTATTTTCCTCAAGTTTCTGTGGAATTTTGTCTATAGACATTTTCCCATGGACTTTTGTCCATGGACATTTTCACACAGACAAAATTTTTGAGAGTTGCTCTTTGGCCACTTTCTCTCAAAATTTCTTCAAACTTTTTGTTTGAAGGAATTCCTTTAGATAAAAAGTCTAAAAGAATTCACTGCCTTGGAGAAGATCCTAAAAAAACTTACCCTTTGTAATTGTCTTTTCTTTGAAGTGCTTCCTACCCTCCGCAAGGGCTTTTAAACTTAGAACTACCCTCCATAATGGAACTTGCCCTTCAGCTTTGGAATGCTCCTTTGAACCAAGCTGTTGAACCGACCCATTGAACCAAAAATGGTTCAACGGTTCAACACTATGCACTAAGCCTTTGTTAAACCAAGCCTTTGAACCTTTCCTGCTTAAACCAACCATTGAACCAATTTGTTAAACAAGTTCAATGGTTCAACACTACGTGTTGAGCCTTTGAACAGTGCATTGAACCAAGCTTGTTGAAATGAGTGATTGAACCAATGATGAACTCATCGATTGAACCAAGGCATTGAACCAAGCCAATGAACTTATTGATCAAACTAAGCTATTTGAACCAAGGTGATTGAACTAAGTGATGAACTCACTGATTGAACCAAGGTGATGAACTAAAGGTGTTAAACTTGCCGATTGAACCAAGGTGATGAACCGAAGGCATTGAACTGGTTCAACAGTTCAAAGGTGCTAACTCTTAGAAATATTATGTCATTGAACCACTCTTCCAACCTTAAGGAAAAGTGTCTTCTAAACCATTTTAGCCCTCTTTCCTTATGAATTTCTTCAGACAAGATTCTGAAGAAGCTTTGAAAAACCTTACACTCTCTAAATTGGGTCTTCATCTATCAAAAGATTACACCTGCAGAGTTTGTAGAAAAACTCACTACAGAGTCTGCAGAAAATCAAAACCCGCTGAGTCCGTAGAAATTCTTAGACATGTGTAAAATCAAAAACTGAATTGGCTTGAAATAGCAGAGGAAGAAGGGGACCAATTTTTGGCCTATTACACCAAAAATGATCAACACTAACCTTACCTAAATTTTTTTAACCTCATCTACCACCAACTATAAACCTCTCACCAATGATTTTATTATCATCATAACCAACCAAAAACCTTTTAATACCTATTTTACCATTATCATAACCCACCTCATTTACACCTATCTTCACCTCACCAATCTTTGGGTTATCAACCCCAACCACCGTATCAACTACCTTGATCTCATCATACTTTAGACTACCTACCCTAACCATCATTTCAATTATCTAAAGCCCATTTGTGGCAGTCCTCTTTATCTCAAAACCAAGACTTGGTTTATCCCCTCAACTATCAACCAACATTTTTAAACAAACCTACCTTACCAACCTTATCAAATCAAACTAACAACTATCAACCAAACTTTTTAAACCAACCTACCTTATCAACCTCATAAAATCTAACCAACAACTATTAACCTACTTGACCCACCTTAACAACAATACAACCTCATCAAATTAAACCAATAACTACTAACCAAACCTTTCCAACCCATAAATCTTATAAAACCTACCTAACCTATCAAAAATATCAACCATGTGAAACAAACCAGTCTTATCAAACCTACATAGCCTATCAAATTCATCAACCATGTCAATCCAACCAATCTTATCAAACCTACCTAACCTATTAAATTCATCAACCATGTCAAACCAAACAATCTTATCAAACCTACCTAATATATCAAATTCATCAACCATGTTAAACCAACTAATCTTATCAAACCTACCTAACCTATCAAATTCATCAACCTATCAAACCAACCAATTGGCTCACAACATCAAAATCCATTGGCACACCCTCTTCATAGATAGTATACCCCACTAGGGGAATCATATGCCTCAATCCTTGATAGACTCTTAGAGTTTTCTATCATTAAACTTCCTCATATCAAATCCATCTATCATTCTCTTCCAAAACCAATTTGGTTTATAGAGAATGATTTTTGTGCTTATCACCACATAAATGGGCATGTGGTAGATAGATGTGGGTGTTTTAATATGTTTTTCCAAAACCTTATCAATCAAAATGAGGTTCTAAATGATATTTTATCTATTCCCCCCAACCTAGCTTTGAATGTCTTCAAGTAATCCATTAGTTAACCTCTTTTTACACCCATTATTGTTCAAACCCATAAACAAATCCCTAAACATAATGAGGTCCCTTAATTAGATTTGGTCCTTAGTTAACCTATAACTAATGAAACCATAATTGAAACCCCAAGAAATCCACTTCTTGGCTAAGAAGAACCTTCTCAACATTCCTTTAAAACTGCAGTTAACGAAACCAACCTACCTCTTCCACTTTCCATTTTAGTGGATCAAACCTCAACCCAACCGAACCTACCTCTTCCACTTCCCCTTTTAGTGGTTCAACCTCAAATGAACCTACCTCTTCCACTCCTTCAAAAGGTGGAATCACCCCAAACAACCATACACATTCTACCTACCCTTTTGGTTTACCCAATCAATGCTACCATACCTATTCTACTTGTTATATTAGTGGAGAAAACCTAAACCCAACCCAACCTACCTCTTTTACTTAACCTTTTAGTGGAGCCAACCCAAAATCAAAACACCTCACCTATAATCAACCCAACCTCACCTCACACCAACCCAACCCCAACCTCAACTAAAACCAAACCCATTTAATTCCTCTATCTTCTAATATCTTTCATTTATCAAATGACATTATATTTGATTTGATTCCATTTACAACAAGGCCAAATATTTGTCACCCTACCTCACCAATCACACTAAATAAACAAGTAAACCCAACCAACAAACCAAATCAACCACCTATCCTACCTCCCTCAACTAGTTAAACCAAAATCTAAGCCAAATAAATCAACAAAAATGAACCTACATTTTAACCCAACCATCACAAACTTATTTATCAACCCAAACCAAAAACAACACATCATTCAATATTTATTGAGTCTCACTCACCATTTCATCTAAGTTACACATACTTCACCTAAGATCACTCATTGTGACAACAAGATGTTCTTATCCAACTAGTCTTTATTTCGAGATGATGTTCCCAACATCATTTATAGAACCTAACCCTACCCAAATGTAACCCAACAATGTTTCCATCACCATATCACCATAAGGGAGATCTTGCCTGAACCACTACCTACAACTTGAACTCCACACCAACTAATAACTAACAAATAACAACCCTTGGGAGGTGGGTGAAGCCATATTCATCCCACTTAAACCCTATTTACTAACCATCATCCTCACTATACATGTAAAAATTAAATATGAGAACTCTCCTTCTAAAAGGCTATGACCATTTATCATTTTCTAGCCTCACCTTTAGCAACTTCACCCAAAAATTCAGCCTTAAATTTTTTTCCTCAACCTAATCTCACATATGATCAACCTAGCCTCACCTATGATCAACCTCACCTATGATCAACTCAACCTAAAATATAACTAACCTTAAACATACCTTGACCTTACCAAAACTATAATTAAAGCCTAAAAAAACCTTCAACATCAACCCCACCTTTAAGACTCTTTTGCCTTTAAAATTTAACCACTACCAATCTTTTAATGAACAATTGATGGTCAGCTACTAACCACTAACAGTCACTAGCATAATCATAACTTTGTACAAAACCTTACCTACACCTACCTAGTAAACCAACACCTAAACCTACCTCACCAAACTATAAACTAGCCACCATTTCATTCTAACAAAAGTCTAGCAATCATCACCTAACCAACTTTGTGGAGATAAATAGAATAATTTTGTTTCTTTATACCTACTTAACCATCATCACTCTAACATCTTCTCCATGTCTAATCTAGGGTCATAAAGTAATTGGGGGACATCTTCACTCTTGATTGGCTCAAAATATTTACATGTAAGTATGAATCTGGAGCATATCAGAACCTAAACCCCTCAATGATTTGCATTTTCATCCCATTATTTTGTTAAAACAAATTATTAATTATCTTGTATCTAACTTAACCTCATCATTTGTTTTTAACCGTCTTCATCTAATTATTTTAAGGACATATAATTAAAACATGATCATGTGAGTATCTATCATAGCCTTAGCCTAATCTTAAACATGGGTACCATAGATCTACATATGGCATGATTCTCATGGATACTTTTCATCCCTTATAGGATGAATCCCCATGGTTATTGACACTTAAACCTCTTTCACCCATCATTCACCTCTTTATGCTATGGTTTCACCTCTATACAAGAAAGCCTTTTAGCTTATATAGACTAGTGCATGTCTAAACTATCATAAAATTAAATTTGGGATACCAAATATCACTTGGGTCAAACATCTCTATCATTACAAAATGCTACCTTGAAAGATAACTACCTAAAACTATAAAAAATTTCTCAATGTAAGGTAGATTAATCCCTCAAAGGATAACTATTGAAATAAACAAATCCAAAACATAGACCACTACCTACCTTGAAGGATGGCTAAGTGAACTCTTATCAATCAATCACTTGAAATCTCCCTACATCAATCAACTTCCCAAAACCCTTCACAAAAAAGCATCAAACATAAAAAGACCCATAGTAAAAAAAATCAATCCCAAGAAATATTAAATCCACTTGCACACAACATTTGTAGACTTACCTAATTGATCAGTCTACACCCAACTTAGAACATGGACTTATCCACAATGCTTCCAAGGTCACATACAGATGGGGAAAGCCATCGCCACAAGAAGTTACATAATCAATCCATTCACCTTCTGCTTACCATTCATCTCTAAATCAAGGGATTTTGAGCTTACTTGACACTACGTGATCAAGATACTTCTTTTAACAAAAAAAACTAACACTAATGCAATGCATGAAAGGGGATTATGTTCTTAAGCCCACCCATCTTGCCATTTTGGTCTTTTCTAACAAGAGTGTTTCAACCTCCTTCTACTTTTAGGACCACTTGTAAAGGAATATGTCTTCCCCTCTTAGAGTCATTGGAACCCCAACCAAACTTCTTTAAACAAAAATTCATAACCACAACCATACACCTATTGGATAACACCTTATTCTTCACAAACTATACACCCATTGGAAACCACCTTATTATCCACCACCCAACCAATGAACAAACCAACTAAACAGCCAACCAACAATGTAACCATTGGATATCACCTTATTTTCCACCAACTAACCAAACTAATTGAACTCAATTTGGTCATTTTGGCTCACCTTTTGCACTTTTTGTGACCCAACTTTATCATGGTAATTTTAATTGCATCAATTTCCTTAGTAACTTGATAACTTTATGACACCTTTACACCCAACCATTTAGGTGCCTCAGAGTATGAGCCATTGTAGTCCTGATATTTGGGACCATTTTTATCATCTCAAAATCACATCTTACTTTGGATACCTATGAATACATTGACCTTAACTATGATACTTGAGTTTATAGGAGTAAACCATATCATCTATGCCTAATGGTATGGCCTAGTTACCTTGATAATTGTCTTTCTATTACCAACCTTATTTTACCAACTACCTCAATTATGGAAACTTAGTATATGTATGATCTATTATATCATACTTCATCACATTTTGTGTGCCTATTTTCAATTAAATATCCAACCAACCTTGTCAACCAACTTTGCCATCTAGGCTTATCACCCACCTATCCAACTTATCAAATGTTTGAACTATTCCATTTTCTTAGGCTTGTCAAATTTTTTGGCCCCTAATAATAAAATAACCTTTTTCATGGTAACTTGATTTTATAAGTGCACTCACATCTATTATGCATATATGTAGTGGTTTAGTTCACTTATTATTTATGTTCCTTATAGAGACATATTTACGAATTCACCCATCGTACCCATTTTATCATCCATTTATCTACTTATCAAACCATCACCCAACTTTGTTTCACCTCATAAATTATTTTTTTAATGGGTAAAACCTCCTCCCATACTTGGGGCATCCAACCTTTTAACAACTTTCCATTTTAGTTTTTATTCTAGTTGATACAAATTTCATAACAAAAAGGTGCAAATGTAGACACTAAAAAATGTACACTACGGCTCTAGATGTTGCATTAACTTTTAAAACTACCACTTATCCCCCTTTGGGATATATTTTATACCAATTATTCCTTTATCACCCTTAAACCACTTCCCAATGCCATTAACCGCTAGTCATTAGTGGAATTGGATAAATCTAGCTAGTTTTGACTATCCCCTTGACTACCATAGTCATCCCTCAACTGTTGATAGCCAATCCTTGACCACTAATGGTCATCTAGTGACTAAAAATAGTTAACCTTAATCATTGATTGCTACCATATATCTTACATGATCAAAAGAGTTAATTATAGTGTGACTATTGTAGACACCGAAATAGTGTCTAACCCTTGGTCATCCTTCCCCCTTGGTCCATTCTTAACCCATTCTTAAACCATGCACTTACTAATTTAAAAATAATAATTTATTATTAATATCCTCCCCTTTGACACATCACCAATAACACCTCATCTGACACCTCGCCTTGGACTATTTCCCACCCTATGACTCACCCAAGACCTATTCTTACTTCTCTCTAACCGCCTAACCAACTCTCGTGCGTATTTAGCCCAACCTTTGACAATTCTCCAATAGATAGTGCACTTGGCAAATGGAGAATGGGCTTGGTGGCTCTTTTACCCATTCTCCACCCACCAACATTGGTTAAATGTCGGTCGATGCTGGTGGAATCACCGACATCAGTTATACTTAAACCAATTTTCTAACCCTTTGACGAAATAAAAAGATCATTAATCTCTGGAGCTAATCATGAATCTCGAGACCTCTTTCGATGAAACAAAGTTCTCATGCTCCTGCTTTATGGTGTTTTGGCTTCTTGTTCTCTTGCAAGGATCAGCATTCTTGATAGCATTTTTTAGGCACTAAGGTCTTACATCAGACATTCTGCACAGGGATTGCATGATATCTCCATCATCAGCGACAATCAAAACACAGCTTCTGCACCTTTACCAACTCGTATCACAGCTAAGTATTTGTACTATTTTCATTTTAGTGTCATTTTAAATATATTAGCATTCTATCTACCGTCTATTCCAAGCATCCTTGACCCAACCTTCTCTGTCCTTCTCAGAGAGGCTGAAAAGCCTTCTCTCCTATTCATCCTCTTTTTGCCTCTGTCACCAATTCAGTCGATTTCCAGACAACATTCTCAGTCCCTTAGACCCCAAGCAGTCCCTCTGACTCCCTCATAGACCCTCAGACCCCTAGATGAGACCACAGTCCATTTTGTAGACCAGAAACTAGACCTATAACCCGTCCCTAGCCATTACCCCGATCGACCTCATCCATTTCCCCTATCGACATCAGCAGTCTAATCGACGTCGACGACTTTCTAACTGATGCCAGCAATATCACCGCCATCGATAACTATGCTAAGCAAATTACAACTTATCAGGTATGCATTTGCTTTTAGTTCTTTCATTTCAGTCTTTTATTATTTCTCTTTTTTGTCTCTATCATATTTTGTTTTAAACAATGGATTGTCATCCTCCAAGAAGTCTTAGCGCTTCTAGGACCAAGCTTTTGCTTAGTAATCCACCCTCTTATCAGCTAACATTTTTCATGTTTTAGTGTTTGTCTCTTTCAGGTGTCATCCTCCACAACCAAAGAGGAGTTCTCACAACATCTGGATTATGGTGCGTAGACTACATCCAGGTACATACAAGCCTTGACCATTTCCTTAAGTTTCTAATTTTCTATCTTTTGAATGTGAAAGTGAAATTGCATAGAAACATTTTGGCATGCCCAGTGGGACCCTTAGGGCCTTCCTTGGGTTCCTTTCATTCTTTTCTCATTTAGGTGCATTAGGTTTCTCCCTCTTCACCTCTTTCTTCTTTTCTAAAAGACATCATAAGCAGGAATAAAAAGAACTTTTCTTTCTTTTCTTGCATTTCTAGACTAGTCAAAAATCATATTCTTGAACCCTTTCTCAACTTGTTTTCATTCCAACTAAACATTTTGACTTGGGGCTTAAAAATATACATTACATTCCATTTCTATTTGCTTGCATTTCTTAGTCCATACTTAGTAATTAATAAACCGTATATTGAATTAATCGTAGATCACTTGATGTTACACAACCAAACCACGTTCACTAAATCAAACATCAAACTCACTTGAGAGAAGGCCTGACTGGGATTTCATCACCCAGCAGATACCTTACCCATCCCGGTGATCCTACTTGGATTTCACCACCAAGGGGAAAGCCCACTCTATTCTCTAGCAGAGTCTAATCTATAGGGAAAGTATATTTTGGCTAAGCGAGACAAGCTTACCACTAGAATCGTGAAGTGAGGGGAGCTTGCTCCTTAGCACCAGGCCAAGTACAGAACCTAACACAGACTTTTGAGCACCTAAACATACCTAAAACCATCTTTAGACTACCTCTTCTAGGACCCTTCTAACAGCCAATCTCCCCAAACATCACTTTAAGGCATAAGCCACACGATACTAAAAAAATTTATTTCTAGGGATTTAAAGCTTTGGATCTGCCTATCTTCATCTTATTTTCTGTTTTTATCTATTTTTTTGAGCTGGTAAGGACATCTTCTTTATTTCCAATAACTTTTAAATTTTTTGAGTTTCTAGAAAACACAGTAACCGACATCAATTTTGTGACCGACGTCGGCAACTTTTCTCCACCGGCATCGGTCATCTGACCGACATCGGCATACTTATTCATCGACATCAATTTTTATACTGATGTCAGTCACTGTCCAATCTTTTTTCCCAAAAATAGCAAGTTTAAAATCCAACTTTCTTGTTGTTTAAACATTCATTCAGAGTTTTTGAAACTGAAAAGACAGTTTTCTAAAACCTGACCCTTTCTTGCCTTAAATGGTTTTGACACGCAGTCAAACCAAGGCTCTTCTTGACCATGCTAGACAACAACCGCTTCCACCTTCACCATCCATAACTAGTGCTATAATGGAGTTCCACTCGGAGACTTAAAGAACTCCTACTCGCCCAACCCTGCCCCAGACTCCTATTATCCCAAAAGGGGACCAAGATTTCGCACGATTCTTGGACCTCAACGTCAAAGCCTTGCAGCACTATCTCATGCATAGCCAAATGTGAGACTCCCTAGGAAACCTAATCTATGGGATGTCGACTTCCTTAGTCGAGACAAGAATCACATCAACAACATCTACAATTCAACCTATAGACAATCAAGCCAACACCTTAACTAATAACCCAACCATGTCCTACCTTCAAAATTTAACCTCTCCTTCTAGACCTACCTTTATGGGGGTTCTGGTACTCCCCCAACCTCAAACTACTCAACCAAATCCCACACCTTTCTAAAACCTACTAGTCTCTATCCCCCTACTCTTGCACCTATAAACACAAGAGTAACTGTTTACCCTTCAACAAGTGTGGCCACTCCTCACCCATCCTTGACGGCCCCTATCCAACTTGTGCCTACCAACCCCATAACACAAGTGCCCTTGGCTTTAACTTTTGCTCCAATAACTAGCTACCCATATGTTGTGTCTACGCAACCAACCACGTCATATGCCCCTCTCAATATCTTTCAAGCGCCTTATAATCTAGGGGGCGCCCCACCTGCCAATCCATCAGCAGATATCATCAAAATGCTGATGGATAAGATGTCTAGCCTAGAGACCTCAGTTTCTGGCTCACGCAATGCTCTCTCATATGAGCAAATTTTTAATGAGCCCATTCATCCTTCCGTCCTGATTAGACCATACCCCAAGGAATGGGAGCTTCCCAAATTTTCTCGCTTTCAAAGCAAGGAAGACCCACAACAGCACTTACAGGCATTTAGACATGCATGTTACCTTATTGCCCATGATGATGCATTGCTCTTACACACGTTTTCTATGTCCCTCTCTAGTGCTGTGCTTGACTGGTATAGCTCTATTGCCATCCATTCCCTCTTCACATTTACACAGCTGACCCAGCTCTTTCTTGATCACTTCTCCATTAACATCACCAAGAAAGTCTTGATCACGGACCTCTATACTATCCACCAATTCGAGGATGAATCTATAGCTAACTTCATTGCTTGCTGGAGAGGCCTCATCAATCAACTCTCCTTTTCCTTTGCCCAACCTGAACTTATTGAACTTTTCTCTTGAGCCTATGCCAAACATATTTCTTCCACCTTATGGGTTTAGACCTTTTACACCTTCGACGAAGCCTTCACGATGGCCCACAAACTTGAATTACGTGCCATTGAGGAGAATAAAGTCAAGTTGCAGAGCAAGAATCCCAACTCTAAGATCAATGACTCCTCTTCTTCTAACCTTTCATCATCCAATCCTAAGTCTAAAGCTTTAGCTAACACTGTAGTCATTAGACCTTCATCCTCTTCAACCAATCAGCCTGAGCCATCCACATCTCAGAGTGCCACCCGTCAATTCTAGCAGAGATACGTACAATGACAGTATACTCCTCTTGGAGAATCATACGCGTCTATACTGGAAAAACTTGTTAAATAGGGGATTCTTAACCTCTCCCAGATCTGACCACCTCTACAATTTGATCCCTCACGCACCATCCCTACGTGGTATAGAGAAAATGACTTCTGTAATTACCATCGTGTCAAAGGTCATGACATAGGAAATTTCAAAACCTTTAAAAACATAATTCAAGACATGCTTGAAAAGGGTGACTTCATCCTAGATAATCTCAATGCACCTCTTAATCAGGGCATCAACATCTTTAAGCAACCATTCCCCAATCATCCACTGACCCAAAACAATGTCCAGACCTTGATTGACAACACTAATGAACACAACATTCAAACAGTCAATACGGTCTCACCCTTCATCCCTAACCAGCCTCAAGAGGTTAGTCCATATATCAGTCCATCACGTGTGGATGAACCTCTTTGCCCGGTTAGTTCTCCATCAACCTCTCTCATCTTAGAGGATTCCTCAACCTTACCGGCACCACCGGTCTCACCATCCTCCTTTCTACTACCTATGGAGGACCTGACCTTACCGACTCCTGGACCGCAAGTGGAGGGCACCATAATCCCTGCCCTTTACCTGCTTGAGGAGCCACATTCTCCAGTTCATTCTCCACCAAGAGAAGAACCTGACTCTCCATCTTCTTTGACCAATGACAATCCAGTTATAACTATCACACACTTTAGGTTTGAGACTACTGCCACACCTAACACATCTTCTCAAGGCCTAAACCTCATCGAAGAACTTCTCAACCATTCTCTTGATTAGTAGAGAAAATCAAACTTCTCCCTTTAAGGAAAGTGGAGCATTAGGGATTGTGGGAGCATCTTAAAGCTCTTCAACATCCCCGTGTTCTCTCATCTCATGCTGCCAATCCTCCCAAGGTAGAATCTCCCAAGACTCTCAATAAAAACTAGACTCTCAATTCGAAACCTACATCTACCTCATCTAAACCGATCAAGTCACTCGACATTCACCCTGTCTCTACCCTCACTCACCCGCAAGTGAAGGTGGACTTAGACCAGACCTTGACCAATAGTAATCTTCCAACCAAGTCAAAGAAGACTACCAGACCACAAAAGCGAACCCCTCCTCCACCATCAACATTACCTTCCATTTTAGGCCCTCATCCTTCTACCTTAATCGGAGTGCTCCCTACTCCGACCCTTAACCAAAACAAATTACCTCCATTACTTCCTTTGCCCACCACAAGTCTACCTCCTCTAAAAAATTTGGCACCTCTCATGAAAAAAGTGTCGTCTTCACATGTGGCCACACCACCAACCCAAAAGGTGGTACAAAAGCCTTCTTCAACACCTCCCAAGCAAAAGTCACCAGCACGTCATGCATCAACAAGCACGGACCCCTTAGTAGGTTCATATGTTTTGATATTGCGCCAACTTTTACAGACTTCTAGCATAACCTTTCCATCTATCAAGCCATTCTAACCCCTCAAGTCAAAACCTTCCTGGTTTAACGATACAAAGATTTGTTTATACCATCGTACACCAGGACACGATACCAAGACTTGTTGTGCCCTCAAAGCAGTCATTCACTACTATATGGAGAAAGACACTCTTCCCCTTGAGGACACTCTTGATTGACCCTCGACACCTTCCCATCCAACCTCTTCAACCACATCAACATCTCACTAGCAGGCCATGACCCCTTCTTCACCTCCTATCTTTGAAATCAATGCTATCCACATAACCACTAGGTCACAAAAGGACAAGGTGAAAGAAAAAGATGCTATTCCTTGGATTTATCCTTTTGTCCAGTCACCTCAACCACCAAAACCCAAGATTTCTATCTTAGGTGCATCCCAACCCCCTTCTTTAGAGGCAATCAAAGACTCTATGATAAAACAACTTCACCAAACGCCTATGAAGATGACCTTATATGACCTTATCTAAAGCTCCCCCTAGCATTGTCAAGCTCTAATCAAAGCCTTACAAGTAGCGGAGGTCTAACCTGAAGACCCTCAACCACTAGCTACCCTACTCCATTCTTTATCCCCTGTCACCTCTATCACTTTTAGTGATTCTAAAATTCCTACCTCCTTGGAAGATCAGGACGTTGCTCTTTTCATCACAGCCTATGTTGATCGAACCCACATTAAGCAAGTTATGATTGATGGGGGCGCTAGAATTAATATCATTTCTACCCATGCCTTTGATCAATTGGCTCTTCCCAATAATTGTGTATCAAAAACCAACGCAATCCTTAGACACCACTGCTAACACTATTAGCACTATTGTCCTCCATATTTGCATTGGTCCACGCACAATCTCAGAGCTCTTCTACATCATTGAGGGAGAATTCCAATATAACATGCTATTAGGATGACCCTAGATCCATGCCATGGCTTGCGTCCCTTCAACACTTCACTATTGTGTCAAATTTGAACATGACAAACAAATCCATGTCATTCCTGCTAACCCATCCCCTTTTAAGACTTGTAACACAACCTATCGACCCAATGACGTTCTTATTCCTCTAAAGGCACCAACCCAAACATCGTCTCCATCCACAGAAGCATCAACTAGTACACAAACAGTGGTTGCCATCACATCACCTTCTCAAGTAACAACCAAGGACCCCATGGATGATATCTTCCAAAGACTTTCACTTGGAGAATATCACTTACTTACTCTAGACATGTTCCAGACTCCTCAAGAGTATGGACAACTTCATCAAAATCCAAGCTATGACCGTCGGACCGAAATGGTCATTCCTTATGGTCCTCCTAGCCTTTAAACCAATCTCATCTATGGGGGGCTAAATCAAGCTCCTACTGACTCAAATCCTTCCTCTTCACCTCAACTATTCACATCCGATTTCTCCTTTCTTAGAAACCCCACCTTTGCACATACCTACCTTTATAGGTGTGCATGGAAGGGTTTTGGCTTTGGGTGCTATGAACAAGGCTCCCATTGGCCTATCGAACCACCCAATGATGATAATGCAAAGAAATGATATGGACTGGGTTTCTAAGAACCCACTGAGGATTCCGTAAACCTTTGCCCCAAACCCACCATTGACCAATTTTTTTTAGACTTGCCTATTCTTTCATCTTCACCTACAGAGTCAGTGGTTTCCATCCCTCCTAGTTTTTTTTGCATAAACACCATCCACTTGGAACCCCTAACCTATCAGCTCAATGGGGTTTTTAGGTCTCTCCCTCTCATTTATCCCAGCATGATAGATGATGAATCGGCAACCATCAACACTATTCACTACATAGATGATGATGCCACTCTTACCTATATGGGTGCTGATGATTCTTTCATTTAGTGCTCCCTCCCTTTTGAAACACAGGTTATGTTAAATGAATCAACCATTGACATTAACCTTTCATCTTCTGGTGTTCCTCATGTCTTAAAGATTGGTCAATCTTTAGACACCCAAGAGCAGATTGACTATACCACATTTCTCTCAGACAATAGCAAAGCCTTTGCCTAGACCTATGCTGACATGCCTGGCATCGACCCTAACATTGCCACTCATAACATCCTCATAAACCTAGAGGCTAACCCTGTTAGGCAAAAGCTTCACAAAATGCATCTTCGTGTTGCGCTTCTTGTCAAAGAGGAGCTTCAGCGCCTTCTTTCTGTCTCCTTCATCCAACCCATTGATTACCTGCAGTGGGTCTCTAACATCGTTCCTATCACTAAGGCAACTGGGGGGATCCAGATCTGCATGGACTATCATGACTTAAATCTAGTTTGTCCCAAGGATGACTTTCCTCTTCCATACATTGACCAAATTGTTGATCTTACGACTGGCCATGAGATGTTATCACTCATGGATAGATTTTCAAGATATAACCAAATCCTAATTACACCGAAAGATCAGCACAAAACCACCTTCATTACACCATGGGGAACTTTTTGCTATCGGGTCATGCCTTTTGGTCTGAAAAATGTAGGTGCCACATATCAGTGTGCCATAACTTACATTTTTCATGATCTCCTCCACAAAATCATGGAGGACTATGTAGATGACCTGCTTGGCACGTCTGAGCTTCATCATGACCATTTGACTATCCTCAAGATCATCTTCTCTTGCCTTCTTTAGTACCATGTTTGTCTTAACCCCAAGAAATGTGTCTTTGGGGTCCTCATAAGAAAGCTTCTAGGGTTCATTGTCTCTCTTCATGGCATCAATATAGATCCTACCAAAATCCATGCTATCCTCAAAATGACACCTCCAACTAATCTCAAGCAACTTAGCAGTTTACAAGGGAAGCTCTAATCCATTCGCCGCTTCATTTCACAGCTTTCTAACCGCTGCCAACCCTTTCATCACCTCCTCAAGAAGGATGTCTCCTTTAAATGGGATAAAGATTTCCAAGAGGCTTTTAAATCCCTTAAATGCTATTTGGTCTCTCCACCAGTCCTTATTCCACCAAAAGATGACCAGCCCTTCTACCTCTACATCTCAGCAACCAATCATTCGTTAGGTACCATGATTACACATCGAGACGAGCAACACCATGAGCAAGCAGTCTACTACATAAGCCAAACACTTGTTGACTATGAAACTCGATACACTCATACCAAGAAACTGTATTTGGCATTAGTCTTTGCCACTACCAAGCTCCGTCACTATTTTCTTAATCATAAAACCTTTGTCATCACTCACACTGATCCTGTTAAATACATGCATTCCAAGCCATATCAAAACCAGTGTATGGCTCTTTGGCTCATGCTTCTTGCCAAGTTTGACTTAGAATTTGTCCAACAAAAATCTATAAAGGGGCAAACAATCACTGACCAACTAGTGGATGCCCCTCTTCCCAACAATTAACCTTCTCAGTGTAAGTTTCCCGATGAATCTATCACCATTCTCTCAACTGATGACACATTCTACCAAATGATGATGTTCTTTGACAGCTCCAAATGTCAACTCAGTGGGGGTGTGGGGGTCATCCTCATCCCACACGAGGGTGAGCCCATGCCCCTGTCTTTCAAACTCAACTTTGAATGTACCAATAATATGGTCGAATACGAAGC
Source organism: Torreya grandis (assembly GCA_037957365.1). Lineage (NCBI taxonomy): Eukaryota > Viridiplantae > Streptophyta > Pinopsida > Cupressales > Taxaceae > Torreya > Torreya grandis. The sequence continues at coordinate 798,965 of JARHVA010006027.1, forward strand.
CTTAATTTTGGGACTTCAAACTGCCCTTTCTTTAAACGTCAAGACCATCAACATCTTCAGTGACTCATAACTTGTCATCAATCAAATCAATGGTTCATATCTTTGTAAAAATGAAATTTTACAAAGGTACAAGCACCGTGTTGACACCCTTCTAGCATCTTTCGACCATCACTTATTGCAGACTGTCCCTCGATCTATAAATAAGTTTGTTGACACCATGGCTTCCCTCGCCTCACATATTCCTTCTTCATCATCATCCTCATCAAGAATTTATGTCATGGTACATTGTGTGTCATTGCCTTCATACATTTCCACTGACATCAACCTCATCCACACCATAGACTCTAGTTCACAAGATGTATGGTATAAATAACTTGAGGACTACTTGGCTCATTTTATCATTCCTCCCAACCTCTCTAGTAACGTACGACAGGATTTCATCAAGCGCACCGCTCGCTATATAATTCTAGGGGGCCTTCTCTATAAAAGAGGTTTTGATGGCCTCCTTCTTCACTGTTTAAACTCCATTGATGCCTCTCATGCTGTTAAACAAGCCCATGATAGGATTTGTGGTGGACACTTCATTGGTAACTTGATTGCCAAGCGCATCCTTCGCCTGGGTTATTATTGGCCCACTCTTCATCAAGACTGTAGTGATTATGTTTGGCATTGCATCAAGTGTCAGTAGCATGCTAACTTGCTTCATCTCCCTAGTCACGCCTTACAAGTCACTCAGGATTTCTAGCCTTTTTCACAATGGGGCTTAGATCTCATTAGTGAGATTAACCCTCATTCATCTCTTTGTCATCAATCCACCATCACTACCACTGAGTATATCACTAAATGGGTGGAATCTATTCCTCTCATCTCCACAAAAGCTGAAAAGATTCTTGACTTCATCAACACCCACATCATTTGTTGTTTCAGTGTACCTCACAAAATCATCACCGATAACGGAAAGTCTTTTAAAAACAAAGCTGTCCAAAAACTTTGTGACTCCTTTGGCATTAAACTCAGCTTGTCTTCACCTTACTACCCACAAGCAAATGGGCAGGCCAAGGCTTCTAACAAAATCTTAACTAAAATTCTCGTGAAGGTGGTCAACGACACTGGAAGGGATTGGCACGTTCACATACCCTTCACTTTGTGGGCCTACAACACTAGCATCCAAACCTCTACAGGTGCTACCCCTTTCTCTCTAGTGTATGGAATAGAGGCTATTTTACCTCTCTAAGTATAGATCTCGTCTCTTCGCATTTCACTCCATGACATTGTTTCTAATGATGAATTTCATCAAGATCGATTAGCTCAACTTGAGTTACTCAATGAACATCATCTTGCTGCCCTCAACCATCTCCATGTCTATCAAGATCACATCAAATGAGCCTATAACAAAACTCTGAGAGAAAGAGATTTCAATATCAGAGACCTCATCCTCAAAGAGAACCAACATGTGACCAATATGGAATGGAGTAAAAGAGGCAAATTTACTCCTAATTGGCTTGGACCTTATATCATCATGCACAAGTATGGATCAGGGACTTATCGTCTATCTTCTCTTGAAGGCTGGCCAGAACTTGAGCCCCTTAATGCTTTGCATTTGTGACCATTCTACTATTAGTCGAGTACTCATCCACTTAACATTTAACTTGAGCTCGTCCCTTGAGCAAATCCTTGCCCTTTTAATCCTCAATCCTTTCCACCCTTTTTCCCTTAACAAATCCTCTATAACCCTTTTATGACGTATGGATTCTTCGTCCTAATAAAAGGGAGCCCTTGACCTTCTATAAGTCTTGTCCATGACTCAACATTCTATCAAAACTAAATAAAGATGTCAAAATATCCAAGGTCACAAAATCAAATCAAAAAGTAGACTGTTCCCTTGAAGGACAGTTGTAATATCATTTTTGTAGCTAATAGACTGCTCCCTCGAAGGACAGCTATTCAAAAGCCCTTAAATTTAAAAAGCAAAATATAGACCACTCCCTCAAATGATGGCTATGACTAAATCTTGCTACAAACAACACTTTCTTAGAAGCTTCCTGCATCGATCAGCTTCACAAATGACCCCCAAACAAGATGACATCTCTATGTAGACTTCCCGCATTGATTAGTCTGCTCTTAAAATTAAAAAAAAAATGGGTCATGGACTTGACTTATAGTTGTCTCAGGGCCTCTTATAAAAAGGGGCAAAGTTATCCCTACTCTAAAATGAGTTACCTTCTCCTCCTATCCCATCACCTACTCAAGGGACTTCAAGCTCACTTTAATGTCGAAGTGATTCGATTACCGCTCTAACATAACTCATGGTCAACGATGCAACGTATAAATGGGGCTCTTGGTTCTAACAACCCCTATCTATGCTATCATTTTGGTCCCTATCAATAAAAGGGCACTTATGCCTTTTACTTTCTACCTACATTTGGTCACATTCAACCACATCATCTGTCAGAACAATTCAATCTGACTCTTTTCAAACCACTCACATAGCCTAATCATTCTGGTTTCCATAGACATCAACACACATGGAAACTATCAACCACACAATTTATGTCAAGCATAAACCATTACTTGCTAAATCATAAATCGACTTGCAATTCACTTTTAGCATTCATCCACCATGAATATGGATAGTTGCTAAGGGATGAAAAACCCCAACCAATGTTACAGAATACACCATTTGGAAAAGCCTGTAGCATCATCTTCTCCTCATCATTTCAAGCATGTACCCTCAGACATATGGGAAGTGCTATATCATTATCATGACCAAAATCAACTACTTTGATCTTTTTCCTCCCTCTTAGGAGAACTACATTGGCCTAAGGCCCTAACAACAGGAGCTATGTAGGTGGCACTCAGTTGACATGGGGTCTTCTGGAGTTAGCTCAGCCATTCCTTCATCGCATCTCTTTCATCACATTCTTTTGTCACCTACCAATCACATCTCAAACAATCACATATTTTCATAATCATTTACATCCATATCATTAATCATTAATCCTAATCATACATTCATCATCATATAAACCCAACAATATCAGCATCATAATCCTAAACATCAAATCAAAACATGTATCAAATCAAAATAACATACAAACACATACATTTTTCATAACACATCAATGATCAAAATCACATCATATATATATATATATATATATATATATATATATATATATATATATATATATATCAATGTTTTTATACAATCACACAATCTATGCCTCTGTCTCTCTCATCATACATCTCACATCAATGGCTCACAATCTGGTATATACATAAATATCATAATCTGGCCTCAAGGCTGTGGCTGTGGTGGTGGTGGCGGTGGCCGAGAAGATGTTGTATCCTCTCCCCCCTCTGATCTGTGTCATCTACGAGACCCAGAAGCCATCGCTTGAGACATAGACCTCTATTGACTCTAGTCTACCCTCATCTCAGAGTATCACTATATTTGAGGGAACCCCCTGATGGCCCTCTCATAATACGCGATCTCATCCAGTGCATCACTGTATCTAACTAGAGATACAGTCTGCGATAGACCCATCAGACCTACTGCCATGCCCTGCACTGAACTCTATGGCTGTGAAAACCCTAGTTGCACTGACACTGACTGTGTGGGCTACTGAACTGGCTACTGAAGTGGATACTAAATTGAGCCCTGTCTTCTCAAGCCCTGTCTTGTCAAAGCCTGTGCCTGGGCTACGGCTAATTGACTTTGTAAAATAGTGACCTCCCCTATCAAAGTAGCCACTCGACCTATCAACCCTACCATCTCCTCCTGTAAACCTATGACCTGGCTCTCCAAAATGGTCACTCATCTTCATGCTGCATCCCTCTCCTAGATGGCAGCATCTCTTTCCTACCTCGCCGTATCTCTGTCCCTGATCACTACCTGTAGATCAAGCTATGGTCCCGCCTGCACCCCTATATACTGACCTGCCCACCATGTCATGTAGGCCTCTAAACATCTTGGGTTTGCTATCCCAAGGCCTACTAGTAACTCCTCAAAATTAGGTCCCTCTGTCTCTTCTAGCAATGGGAGCGGGACCTCAATATCATCCTGCCTGTATTGCAGGAACGTGGGAGGTACATTCTGTAGCAACCCATATTGGTGCCACACTCTCTCTGCTGGGATCCTCTCAAGCTCACCAACTCACCTACCTCTGACCCACTGCATATTTTGAGTCCCGACCAGCTACTCTCCTTGATCTCTAAACACTAGATACACCAGGTATAGTCTCTAGATGATATCTACAAGAATCAAAGCCTCTAGTACCCCTCTATAGTGGTCAATATCTCTGACCACTCCATCCACTCATGTCTGCACCATCACCTCACACCACTGCCTGAATCCAACCCTGAAGCTAGCTTGAATCACCATTGGGAGGCTGAGAGGTCATGTCACCACAATGTGCTCATAAGCCCAGCAATGCAGAAGGTGGCCAATGCACAAGCTATACCATCGCCACTGAATAATGCCCCACAACTCTCTATACACCTGGGCCAAAAAGACTGGTGCCCAGGTGAACATTGTCTACCACTCTATCATATCTGTCAAAACTCCAGTCATAGCAACTAGAAACCTGCCTCCCTCTACATCTGGCAGCACATAAAATGTGATGCCTATCATCATCAGGATCACTAGCTGATGTGCATCCTTATCTACAGCATAAAGGGGCTCATACACAAAACTAGCTGAGTGATAACTCACCTCAGCTACATGCTCACCAAACAATGTCACCATATGAATATCATGTGCCTCTCTCGAGCATGCATATAGGTCTGCTCTATGTATCAGCAGCCATAAAATTTAGTATACATCCTCCACTGTGACCATCATCTCTCCAGTGGGTAGGTGGAAAGTGTTGGTGGAATGATCCCACTGCTCGATCAGTGCCACCATCAGGCTCACATCCTGTGCCACTCTATAGTAGTGTCACAGCTTGCCTAGTCCCACTATGCTCATCTGTGCCCACTCCTCCCCTATGATGTCTCGATGCATCTACGTCAGCAATGTCGGTAGTTGATCCCATAGCATCAGAGTCTACCTTGCCTGCATCTACCCAAGTCAATCTCATGTTAAAAATTTCCCTCTTTTTACTTTAACCAACCTATTTGACCATTTACACTTGACTCGACCCCCAGGAAGCCCTTGGCATAGCTTCAACCCCTCAACTTGACCATCTTTCATCCCTCTTTTGATCAGGCAGCCACCAACATCAATTATCATGCCAGCAATGGCACTCACCTAACCGACGTCGGTCACTTAGTGACCGATGTCAGTAGGTTAGTGACCGATGCCGATCACTGGTCAGCCGATGTCGGTGAACATGCTGATGTTGGCGACTGGTTTGGCCCTAAGGTCAAATGGGGCAAGCCCTAAATTTAGGTCTTCCCCATTTTTACCCCCCCAACACCCCCCAAAACCCTCTCAATGCCTCCTAACCTATCCTAAATCCCTTCCCCACCCTCTTAGCTACCCTCCCCCCTCAATTTCTACTTAAATTAACAAAAAATTCAAAAAAACAAATCAAAACAAAAATCAATCAAATAGGGTTCAGAGACCCTCCTACCTCATCTCGACATCATCGGCATGGTGGCACGATGGGTGCTGCTGGTGGTGGACCTCCCGCGGGTCCTCTACTCCCCTATGCCATCTCTTTTGTGCGAATGATTCTACACACTTTTGCTAGCCCACACGCATCCCTGCAGTGTCCAATCGACCCCCTCTCTCCACCAATGTTTCTCTAACCTAGCACACTACACCTCGGTCAACCTAGTGTCACTTTCACTCACTTAGCTCCAGAGCCCTTTTTTCTCAGTCAACCAAATCACAAGTGACTTCTGGTCAGCCACCAATCTAGTTTTGTCAAATTTGGTAGGCCATCGACGTGGGCATCACCGTGGCCTATTCTATCGATGTCGAACGATATCTTGCCAACATTGGTCTCTTTATGTCTTCGATGTCAGTTTTATCACTGACATCAGCAACATTCAAACCTCCTTTTTTCATCACGTTGCCCCAAAATCATGTCCCCAATTAGTCAACCCTCCAATACACATCATTTTGGCCCCCTGGGGCACACTTTAGATCACTTTTTCCTCCATCCATCGACCACCAGACCTTAGAGATCATGACCATCTCCTCTAACCGTGACTACTTCCAAAGTGATTTTGCTGTGGTTGTTTTTACATGTATGCTACCTTATGATTGGTTAGCAAAATTGTGCGCACATTTTTGTTCTTCATAAGTATAGGATTGCAAGATAGTTGATCCCCACTACTTGTGACATTTTCATGTTTTCAAGAGCACTTCCTGAGCCTAAAATACCTAGAACATGATGACCATTAGAGCTTTAGCTTAGATTGAATAACCCAATCAACAGATGACTAAATGCTGGGGCCTAGTTATTTCAATTTTGGCACTCTTCGACCCTTGACCTATGACAATTTAACCTAACCATCCTCGTGAAGTGGTGTACACACAATCATGACTTTTGCAGTGTTCTCACTCTATCTTCACCTTTTTCATCCACTCTCTATCAAATCAGCACCCGATTCTAGGTTCCCTTCTCTCGACTCCTACTTTGAGGGGAAATACCTCATCCATAATCGAGGCAACCAACCCTCCTATTTTTGTCTTGCAGTTCACTTGAACAACCAACAAGACAAAATTAACCTTATCCCATACCTGAGGCAACCAACTCCTATTTTTGTCTTGCAATTCATCTAAAGCAACCAACAAGACAAAAAGGGGAAAATGTAGACACTGAAATAGTGTCTAACCCTTGGTCATCCTTCCCCCTTGGTCCATTCTTAACCCATTCTTAAACCATGCACTTACTAATTTAAAAATAATAATTTATTATTAATATCCTCCCCTTTGACACATCACCTATAACACCTCGTCTGACACCTCGCCTTAGACTATTTCCCACCCTATTACTGACCCAAGACCTATTCTTACTTCTCTCTAACCGCCTAACCAACTCTCATGCATATTTAGCCCAACCTTTGATAATTCTCCAATGGATAGTGCACTTGGCAGATGGAGAATGGGCTTGGTGGCTCTTTTACCCATTCTCCACCCGCTGACGTCAGTTAAATGTCGACCGACACTGGAAGAATTGCTGATGTCAGTTATACTTAAACCAATTTTCTAACCCTTTGATGGAATTAAAAAATTGTTAATCTCTAGAGCTAATCACGAATATCGAGACCTCTTCTGGTGAAACAAAGTTCTCATGCTCCTGATTTCTAGTGTTTTGGCTTCATGTTCTCTTGCAGGGATCAACATTCTTGACAACATTTTATAGGCACTAAGGTCTTGCATCAGACATTCTGCATAGGGATTGCATAATATCTCCATCATCAGTGACAACCGAAACATATCTTTTGCACCTTTGCCAACTCATATCATAGCTAAGTATTTGTACTATTTTCATTTCAGTGTCATTTCAAATATATTAGCATTCTGTCTACCATCTATTCCAAGCATCCTTGACCCAACCTTCTCTGTCCTTCTCAGAGAGGCTGAAAAGCCTTCTCTCCCATTCATCCTCTTTTTACCTCTATCACCAATTTAGTCCATTTCTAGACAACATTCTCAGTCCCTTAGACCCCAAGCATTCCCTATGACTCCCTCACAGACCCTCATGCCCCCAGACAAGACCACAGTCCATTCTGTAGACTAGAAACCAGACCTGTAACCCATCCCTGGCCATTACCCCGATCGACCTCATCTATTTTCCCTATCGACATCGGCAGTCTAACCGATGTCGGTGACTTTCTGACCGACGCTGGCAATATCACTACTGTTAGCAACTGTGCTAAGTAGATTTTAGCTTATCAAGTATGCATTTGCTTTTAGTTCTTTCTTTTCAATATTTTATTATTTCTCTTTTTTGTCTCTATCATATTCTATTTTAAATAGTGGATTGTCATCCTCCAAAAAGCCTTAGCACTTTTAGGACCAAGATTTTGCTTGGCAATCCACCCTCTTATCAGCGAACATTTTTTGTGTTTTAGTGTCTATCTCTTTCAGGTGTCATCCTCCACAACCAAAGAGGAGTTCTCACAATGTCTAGATTACAGTCCGAAGACTACATCCAGGTACATACAAGCCTTGACCATTTCCTTAAGTTTCTCATTTTCTCTCTTTTGAATGTGAAAGCAAAATTGCATATAAACAACTATAATTCACTCATTGACTACTAGTTATCTAAATTTAGTTGGTTATTTGCATGATCAATGCATAATTAGATTATGTGATGAACCATATGTTAAACCCTTAGATTAGAACCTATATTTATTATATATTAAGAGAGCTAGAGAATTTTAAAGGGATCAATCATCATTAGGATAAATTAGATAGGGTATAAGAAAAATTCTTACTCCCAAACAAAATCAAAATAGCTTCCTAGTAAACTAGGATACCATTACTTTATCAACATCAATCTAGAATATACAATAGCTTTAATATAATATTTTGCATTACTCAAACCCAAAATATCTAAAAGCTAAGTATTTGTATTATTTTATCAAAATTTTAGTAATTAGCTCTATTTATTTCATCTATCTTTATCTCCCTTACATCTCACTTTTCTATGTTGGAGTTTTCCCTATAACTCCATACAGTTCCTCACTATACCCTTTTTCCACCCAAAACCTATTACAATAGCCCAAATGACCAATCCTTAAACCAAATACTTATGAGACATTACCTTTTTCCTCAACCAAAAACTAACCTCAATAAACCTATAAGACCCTTCTACAACTTACCCACAGCCCTTTCCTCACCCAAAGCCAATCTATCAAAAACCCATAGTGACCATGGATGGTTAGCCTTGACCACCAATAGTCACTTTTTGACTACCAATGGTCAACCCTTGACCATCAATGGTCAACCCTCAACCACCATCTATGGTCACTATCCAACCACTAATGGTTACTAGTGATTGTTGATGGTTAATGTGTAAATCCCAAAACAACAATTTTAAAATACCTTCCATCCTCAACTAAAAATGCCATTTATTTATCCTTGTCACTATATAGAGTTAAGAACAATAACCTGGACCACATCTTGATAGTTTAAAATTTTTAATGTTATTTTGTTAAAATGCATTATTTGTTAAAAAATATTTATTTATTTTGATCAAGTAATTTCATTATGTTATGCAATCTTTCATATCAGTAACTTTCTTAAAACTAACTTGTCTAAAAGGTGAATTGATAGCCTCTAAAGAAATCTTATATTTCATGGATCTAATTTGCTAGACAATCCACCTACCTAAATAATCAGCCATTTTCTAGTCTCTTTTTTATCTACAGGTCATCTTCTCAAGAAAAAGAGGAGCACCTAAAACCATTTAGATCATGGAACACAAACCAAATCTAGGCTCTACTAACTTCACCCTTCTTTCAAGTTTTACAAATTTCTTTCTTCTTAGAAATAAAGTAAAATTTTAGTGAAACACCAAGTAGACAAGGTGATAGTATGACCATGTCAATTAATCCTAAGATTTTTTTTTAGAAGAAATATAATTCAGTGATATTTCTATTCAATTATACATCAAAGGTCTACTTACATAGTTAGCATAGTTTAGACTTCAGCTAGGTTTTCATATTTGATTAAAAGTTTCTATTTGTAGCTCAAGTATGTTTTTATGATTTATTATATTCTATAATCAAATTACATATATTATGTGAATATAAATTAGATTCAAATAGTTTAGTTTTTATTACACTTAATTTTTAAGTTAGAATAATAATTAAATAGGAATAAAACAATCTTAATTTATTTATTGTACTTACTTGGTTTATGCAGTTTGACTTAATTGATTGAAAGCTATATGTGATGACTTAGATTGATCACTTTTAGATTCATATATTATTTTATATTTTTAGTCAATATGAAAATAATAATTTTAGGAATTTTGGACGGCATTGACCCCTATTAGTCACTTTCTAACCTTGTTATATACTGATTTATGACCACTATTCTATAGATTCTAGACTAAGGCAAGAATGTAAGGAATAGGGAAGAAACATCATTTAGTATATAAACATTATATTTAGACTTGTCCTCTAAAAATGAGGCTTTGAATCTTCATAAAGGGATGAAAATTACTTTGAAGGTTTTATTTAGTCTTTACATGTATTTTTTTCACATAGAAGTATCTACAATATCAAAAGCTAACTTCCTATAGCAACACTTAAACCATCAAATTGGGTGGTGGGGGAGGGTTTATGTTAGAATTATCTTAGTCCATTCCTACTGAAATACCAAGTGTTTCAATACATTGTCAATGTTGTCAAGAGGGATCATAATCAAATTTAGTTCTCCCACCAATGTACTTGTGTCAAATGGTGACATATAGATCCAGATGCTTCTTCTCCTATCTTAACCTTGGTACACATATTAAAATGTAACTATAATTTATAATGTATCTTTATTAATTTAATATTAATAATGTATAGCTTTAAATAGCTCTTGAACTAATTTTTTTGGGGTTCTAAATGTCTTATATTAGCTTTGTTTATATATGAATCTCTTATCATTAGAATTAGAAACATAGTGGAACACATAATGCAGTGAAAATAGCTTAAATAGGACTCAAAACCATTAATAAATGGTAAAGGTATCAAAATAAAGATTAAAATATTAAATATCAGAACTATCCATAAGGAGTCAGGATATAGGATTTATATTCAAACTAGACCCATACTCAAAATAATCTTGGAATATTAAAAGGGTTTTGAGAGATATATTTTTTAATGTGTTTTAAGTAAAGAGAAAGGGAGACTTAGGTCACAAACTAACACAAATTCATAAATTAGAAGGATAAATCTTAGTATAAATGGGTCATTTAGGTTTTTAATCTTTATGTGTTTATATATATATATATATATATATATATATATATATATATAAAGTGATTAGAATCATTTAAAATAATCAATGTGTAAAATTTGGGTGTCTTTAATATGCAACGCTTCCAATTTTATACAAGATCATATATATATATATATAT
>JARHVA010006027.1:815000-905000 GCA_037957365.1 Torreya grandis
TTAGGTCTCATTTTTTTGGATCCATGAAGAATAATAATCATCTCTTTCTCATAGACATGATTTAAAAAAATAAATAAAAAATAAAAACAAAAACTAACATTGAGTTGTCACCTATCAATTGAAAGGTGTCTACTTTCCTACATGAGTAATAACCCCGTTCCCTATGCTAATGTATCACATTAAATAATTAAGGTCTTTGAAAAATATGAGTTAGATAATAGTGGAGTGGAACACATGGGATCTTTATGTTTCTCAAATGCCTTGGTGAAAAATTTATTCCAATATAATGAGTCCCTATTAAATATATTTGTGAGTGGTGTTTCTATGCTTCCACATTTTTTCAAAAACTAATGATAGTAACTTGGAAACCCTAAATAAACTCACATTTTTTTGAGTGTATTTTTAAATTTTCATTTTATCATTACCTTTATATTTTATGGGTCTAATTTATCACATTCATGCAATAAAATATGACCCAACTAATCCAATTACTCTACTATAAAATCACACTTAGAAGACTTCATGTAAATCTCAAGATATTAAAAAATTATTAATACTTTATTCACTTAATTAAAGTATTATTACCATATTTTACTATATATTTGTATTTCATAATAATATAACAAGAAAAAATTATTAAAAAAATCATAAATACAATGTTATTAAATCTTTGGAATGTTGATGTTACAATTGTGAGACCAAAAGGTAATACAAAAAAATCAATATGTACTTCATGAGTAATAAAATATTTCTAATGTATATCCTCATATTCAATCTAACAAATTCTAAAGTACCCTAAACATAGATATAATTTTGTAAATTAGATATAACGATACAATACATTTAAAAAATAATCAACTACTATATAGGGAACCTATATTTGGTAGTGTACCTTTTTATCTATCTATAATTTAGGCACATACTTAAAGTATCATCCATGTTACTAATGATTACCATTTGGTATGAATGTGAAACTTGGATATACATTATAATGCCAACCTTAAACATATCATGTACCATCTTTTCAATCTCACTTTTTTATCATATAGATACATACATGGTGTGATTTTTGGTAGTTGATTCCTTAGTATAAAGCAAATTGAATGAAATGAATGAGGATAATATCATTCCAAGCTAGAAGTCCAAAATATTGAAAATAATAAAATCATGATAATTTACAAAATAATGAAATGCAAAGACAAGGCAAATCAAATGTTATTTAGAAAATTATGTTTAATACAATGGATAACCCTTGCTCAATTAGGTGAGGCAAAACTAGAATTAATCCTAACTAACTAATGTGGGATAATTCCACACATAGGACAAAACTAAAAAAATAAAAATAACCTAGTTAAAACCTAGAAATAATGAAAAATGCATACTCTAACACCCCCCTTAAGTGAATATAGGGGCTAACAATAGCTAAAAATGATATAGTGGCATATCCATAGTATGAGTCATAACAAAAGGGCTTGATAAGGTACTCATATACAATATATACTCATGAAGTGGAGAAAGAGAGAAAATCCATCTGAACAATACTCCGCCCTAAAATGATGTAAAATAAGGAAGTAAGGATTTCTTATGAAATCCCTAAAAGGACAAATGTCATTGACACTGATGCCATTGATACTCCAAGTCAAGATAACAATATGACCAGTGTTGATGTTGAGATTCTTAGCTAAAAAACTATAGAAGACACATCCACATCAAAAAATGTTTCTTCCTTTTACCAAAATAAGAACATGAATGGTGTATTATAAGTCTACCCATTCCACTATGGAAGATGGAGGTAGTAATACAAAGATATTTGAATCACATCCAAATTTGAAGTGTGTCATAGGTATAGCAAGATCATGCACAAGAACTATATATAATGCCATGAAAATGAATTTATCAGAAGAAATACATGGAACATTTATTAAAATAATGTTCATGGGAAGTGGATTGTAGTGATCAGTAAGTGTATTCTTACTAGAACTAGTAAAGTCCTTTCAAGTGATAATCTATGGTGTCTCAACATATTATATAGGAACAAAGGGATTTAATATGAATATACATCCCAAGTTTCATATAAAATCATCCCATAGAGGTAGCTTGACAAAAAGAAGAATAATGTCCATGAAGAATGTGTCATCACAAGAAACTATAGTAGGATGAGAGAGTACATCATCAAAAGAGAAAACCTCATTGATAAGAGGAGAAGGAGATGGAGAATCATTATCCATGTTACCATGAAATTATAAATATTAACTAATAGGAGAAGGAAGTGGAGTAAAAGAGGGTGCAAAAGGCCTAGAAGAATCAATATCCTTGACAAATAAGGCTAAAATGGCATCCTAAGCACACTTTGGTGATGTGGAATCCATAATATGAATGTTCAAGTTGTATAAAAATTTGAATCAAATCAATTAAAGAGATTCTTATTGCATATATTCAATCCATGAAATATCATCTTCATCGATTAAGTCAAGAATGTTTCCAAGTACCAATCTCTAAACACCTTTTAGCTAAAGGTGTATCTTCATTTTCATTTTCCAATTGGTGTAATTTGAGGTGTTGAGAGGATCCATTATCAAAATAAAATTAATAAGTTGGTAATAATAAATAATGATCCCCCAAAATAACAAATCTTGATTTAAATAATGATAATGAGCAAATAAATCCCTCCAAAAGTGTAAGCCCCCCCCCCCCCCCAAGAATTTAGAACTTTATAAAACTAGTGTAGTTTTAAAAATTAATGATTCCAGTGGATAGGAAAGTAAAAACCATACACTTTTGAAAAAAATTAAATCAAATTTGAGTCATAGTTCAAATGTTATAGTCTTTATGAATTCTTGTAAATGGGTTTAAAAACATTAAAAATGACGCTACATATTGATTTAAGTGACCAAATTGGAAAATAAGGTAGCCTTATAATAACTCATTATAATTGTAATTAATCATATATGTCCTTAAAATAACAAAAATCATAAATACTACCCCTATACACTTCTATAAGTTCTAAAATGATAATATTTTGCACTTTAAGAGGTAAATACACAATGAATTAAAAAAACTTAATAAAACTATTTCAAAAATAGGTTTTAATTGTTTTGGGGATCATTTAAATTAAAGATAAATTTTATGGAAATGATATTTTTAGGTTTTCACCCTTAATGACTTTCCAAATGAGCTTGATAAGAGTTGGGTGATACCATGCCAAACTCAAAGAGCAAAGGCATATGCCAATCAAGGGGTAGGGGGCATGACATAATAGATTGAGTGCACATGAGTGTAATAACCCTTAAAATAAATGTCTTTGTGGATTTGATTTTCTTAGAATCTATAGCAGGAGCTCCATGTGGATTTCATCTAAAGAAACAACACCATCAACAATTTGTCAATATCATGAATCATAACATTAGGATGAATAAATGCATTAGGGTGGGATATGGAAGACAAATCTACATTATGCAAATCTCTATTAATAGACAACCCAACCCTATTTTTGTAAAACATCTAAGAATTTTTTTAAGGATATTAGAAAAATGTAAATATAATTTTTAGCTCCAAGTATTAACATACCATGTGCATAAAGCTCCCAAAAAATGAATTGGTTGTTGACACTATAGAAGAAGTGGTATATATTAGCTTGTATGGCTAAAAGACAAAAAACTATACTATGGGTTGTTGAGCAGTTTGGCATAATTATACTAATCTATCCTTTGTATAGACTCTAGACTAGTATAAGTCCATGGAAACCTCTAGCAATTTCCACCAATTAGACAAACTCTCAAACTATTTGAAAAAGTACTTAAAATTTGATTCCACAAAAAGGTAACAACTGTGCATAATAGTAACCTCCCCTTTTTATTTCCAAATAAAATTCCTAAGATGGATAATCACATGCTTATACAGTCCTAATCTGACTATTAGGGCTATATTCTAACCCATCATAGGCCTAAAAATAAGTGACACCAAATAAGAATGCCAAACAAACCAGTTCTACCAATCTCAACACCACCTCCTTCCAATGCCACTAGGAAAGACCATGTATTAGTCTATAGACCTTGTAATGCCACTAGGAAAATACCATGAAACTATGAATGAATGTCACTAGGGTCATAATAAGACCAAAAATACATTTTTTTTGTAGTGTTCTTAAAGAGGTCACATAGAAGGGATAGATGTTTGGGATGCCAAAAGAGATCCACCTATAATTACCATGAAGAAAGAGATTATTATCTGGTATGAGATAAGATATCAATCTCAAATGTTAAAAAAGAGCCAATGAATCTAACACTGCTATAGAAAATCTCCATAATAGATATAAAACCCTCAATAAATCTAAAGTCAAGAAGTTTGTAAAAATTATGGAGGGGATCTAGTAAATAAATGTCAGTGTCATTTTTCTAAAAAAACAATGCTTTCCTCTTTTAATGCATCAATGATAAATAAAATCCAATACAGAGGTATAAAATGGGTGTCAGGAGTAGTAGTGTTGGAAGTAAAAAAATGACCACCGCCTATGTAAAACTAGGTCCTTCACCAAAAAACACATACCAAGCCAAAAAAATATATGTCAACAAGGATTTAACAAATAAAAAATTCCTACAACAAATATACTCAATTTTGCGCTAAGGGGTTATGTAAAGACTACTCAAAGGAGCTATGATAAATAACTTCTTCATTCTAGATAGAAACCTATCAAAAAATGGTTACAACCCTTTGTGGATCTAATACCATGAAAGGAATGAGTACAATATCATTCCAAGATAGTAGTTTGAAGTACTGATAAAAAGAACATCTTGATAAAGTTTTAAAAAAGTGAAATGCAAAAATAAATAAAATCAAATGTTATTCATAAAAGTATGTTTAATACAATGGAGAGTGCTTTATTCATAAAAGTATGTTTAATACAATGGAGAGTGCTTACTTAAGTAGGCAAGGTAAAACTAAGAAAATACAAACAAGCTAGCTAGAACCTAATAAGCATGAGAAATGCATACTCTAACATTGAATGATTATGTTTCCTTCATGGTGGTAGTCTTTTTGTCATTGTTATAAAAAAATTAATATCTATAAATAATATTCTATAGGTCAAAATATGTAGACATCAAAGGAAAATAGATGTGCCATAAACCCATCTAATCCCATTTTTATAAATTCTTGCATCTAATGATAACTAAACATTTATGGACACTTTTTAAGCAATCTACATAGCTTAAATGTTATCCCTTCACAATAAAAATTCATCATAATATCCTATATATTAATCTCCATTTTTCCTATTATTGTGAGTCATTGCACTCCAAAAACTAGGTCCACCCTGCCCATGGGAATATCAAACATAGGAAAATATATCTTGTAATATTTCATGGAAGCTTTGATACTATGGCATTTACATAAACAAATTACCATGCCATCATGTAAAATCATGACCTATAATTATGGATCAAAATAGAAAAAAATATTTTCACAAACTTATTTTTGATTAAGTTATGTTTACTCAAAAAGTAAATCAATGTTTTCATGGTATATTTCTTAAAGAAACCCATAACCTTGAGGATTCATAAAGTGATAATACACGAAAATGTATGGAATCAGATAGTTAGTTAGGACTATTTACATTCCACATATAGTTACTCATTACCCTCACATTACACTTCATCAACCTATTCATCTTCGTTTAACACTTCAATGTACAAAAAATTATTCTAGGAGCATTTATTTCATTTGTTATACTTTATTTCACATTTGCTACAAAACACTTAGCTAGTTTCTATTGAATTTTCTATGGACTAAATATAAAATTTTTAGGGAATGATTGTATTTTAATAATGTGGTTTTTTATATTAGTTTATGTTTGAATAATATGCTATTTTTTTATTAATGAATGGATATTTTGATCAAATATATTTACTTTGGATTACGTGAAAGATAATGGCATATGATATAAAACTTGGATTAAACATGAGAAAGTCAATTTGATTTCTATACTTGATATCAGCCAATAATATTAAATTATTTTTACTTTAACGATATCATCCATGCACAAAGATAAGTTATTAAATTATTGAATAAATCCTTACTAATCCCTATTTTTCTTATTCTTGGTAATTGGATTAAATATTTTTATATGAAAATATTATGGTAGTGCATCTACAACATATTAGTAACCCTTGAAAAACTAATATTAAGGTCCTTATTTTTATTTAAGATCACAACCATCTATACCAAATTAACTTAAGTGGTTCAATGTTACATCTTTATTTCCTCACCAAGTAAACTATTTGATTATTCACGGATATTTATAGTTGAAAAATTTGGATTTGGTTATTTTAACTAAGCTTCAATATATATGATGTTATGGGATAGTAGGATGTTTTTTAGGTTACATGATTGCATTGCTATGAGTTAGTTTTAGTGTATATGTTTACATTATGATCTTATTGATTTGTTATTTTAGATTTTTTATATGATGTATGTATGTCATGATTTTTATGGTTTAACTAACTACTTGTTGTGAGGTTAACACAAAATAACTCATCCCTCAGAGAGTGATAGAGGGAGAGCATCAACATAGAGGGTGATGTAGATGGAGATTTTAGAGGATGATACATAAAGTGAATAGAACCCTTCACATAAAACAATATCTATCACATGTCATATGCATGATAAAATGGTTAGCTTAGTGTATTTAATAGTATTTTCATTAATATTTATTTATTCATGATTAGTTTAGTTTAATTGTTATATCAAACTAGGATCATGTGTTTGCATTTTAGTTATATGTATAACCATTAATGTTTTTTTTATTTTATAATTAGATCAAATTTAGATAGTAATGTGTTACATACAATTTATAGATTAAATAATGTTGTTGAGCTTTGGTTATATGTATTGCTAAAATAAGTCATTATGATTACTATTAATTATATCTATTAGTACTATTTAGTAATTATAAAAATTTAAAAATATAAAAAGAGGTCAGTTTAAAAATAAAGAGAATAAAGTAAATAAAGTAGAAAAAAAAAATCCAATGTGCATTCAAAGGAAAAAGAAAGACAAAGAGAAAGGAATTCATAAAATTAATAAAACAAAATGAAAAATATTTTAAAAAAATAAAAATATAAAGTTACGCTCTTTTTCATGAAGAGAATATATGCCATGTTGGGGGATGGGAAAGCTTTTAAAAATAAATTATTCAACATGAAATAAGGGAGAGTTACAATTTTTATATTTGAGAGAGGAAACATAGAGAGAGAAGAAAAAGGAATAGTCAAGCTTATTATCAGATAGGTGATGCTTTGGGTTTCCATGAATATCATTAAATCATGTTGATTTGATTATTGTCTAAACATTTAAAAAGGTGTTTTAAACATAGGTTGATCTACAATGTTTACCTGTGAACCATATATATTATTAGGTAGATCCTATAAATACCATAAATAAAAAACACAAAGGCTATGTTGAATTATTCTTATTGTGATATTAAAGTATATAAATTAGTATAACTAGGAGTAAATCAGTATAATAATGTAAAAGTATATGTATTGTTGAATAATAAATAATATAATCACCCCATTTAAATATCTTAGGCTGAAATGGGTGAACTAGAAAAAATAAAACAATTAAGCATGCATGTCTTTATAGAAAATTGGTTACTTGGAAAAATCAACTAAGTTGTATATGATTTGCATTTGTATTTTTACATAACGTATGTTCACTATTATTTCTCCATAGTAAGTAATTATATTGTTTAATAATCTACTATAATACTATTATATAACAATGTGTGTGTGTGTGTGTGTGTGTGTGTGTGTGTGTTATATTAATCACCCTATAATAATAAGCTATTATCACATATTAATCACTATATAATAAATAAATATTATCATATATATGTGTGTGTATATATATATATGTATATATATGTATGTGTATATATATATACACATACATATACATATATATATGCATATATATACATATACATATATACATACACACACACACACACACACACACACACACACACACACACACACACACACACACACACACACACACACACACACACACACACACACACATATATACATATATATACATACACACACACACACACACACACACACACACACACACACACACACACACACACACACACACACACACACACACACACACACACACACACACATATATATATATATCTGTGTGTGTGTGTGTGTGTGTGTGTGTGTGTGTGTGTGTGTGTGTGTGTGTGTATAACATATGGATACACGTTGGTAGACTGTATTTATATATAAACTATGTAGATGTGAATAGTAAAACATAGCTCTAACATAATTTATGGAGTGATATGTATAGTGATTTGTATAATGATTTGAATAAAAAATATAACCATTCATTGCCTTTAATAAATAATTTATATTGAGCATCAACTTGTTTAGTAAATTCCCTTTGGGGTTGCAATGAATAATTAATCCACCATTGATGATTCTTATTTAGTCAAAATTCATTGAAAAGTGAAATAACTATCGATGCCTTCTATACTGGGAATTATATTCATTATTGGCAACCTTACAAAGTCATAGTATTTGATGAAGTGATTTAATCATGATCTTATGAATTATAAAATGAATAATAAAAAATATTATCACTTTAACTTTATCTACCATTCTAGTAATAAAATTGCTTTTGATAGTGTCTAAAGTAGAAATAGTTTAACATATCCTCCCTCATCTTATAATATGTTTTATAAACACATTATAGTTTCTTATAATAAGCATGTGTAACATAATATGTAGTGTATATGTATGTTAGCATACTTTAGGAGGATATCAAAACACCTATTTTAACATATAAAGTCTATAAATGTACTTTGGGATGAGTTTTAAAAATGAATAGACTTATATGTGTCTACATATATAAATACAAATAAGGTTTATGCAATAGGGATTAACAAGATTGATCTTGTAGTAGGATGTAAGGTAATATGCCAAACTAGATATACGAATACTAAGGATGTTTGGTAACCATTGCTAAATGAAAAATTTTACAAGGAAAATATATATAACCTCAAAATTGACTAAGTAGAGCTGTTTGTTAATAATTTTTTAGAAATAATGAGACTTATAAATGATAGTCAATCTATTCAAAATTATGTCTATTAAAAACATTACAAAAATATTATTTGGAAATATTAATGACATTATGTGTATATATGTCATTTTATTATATCAAAATTCCTACAAATATTTTAATGAGGCATGTGAATTATAAAGAACTCAACATAGTCTTCATTATGATATACATGGGTTTACTTATCATATATAGCTTGTGAATTCAAAACATAGGGTGTGGTTATAACATTATAATAAGCTACGTATTTATGAATTAATAATAATATGGTTAATGTGAAATATATGTATAAATACACCTATTATCATATACATGAACATAAGGATGTGTACTTACAATAATAATTCCACACATGGTTGTAAACTATATTATAGATTTTTGTGTAATTGAATCTTATATATGTGAGCATACAACCGCTTGAAAGTATAATAAATTATAGAATGGATTATTATAGGCTTCATGTGAACTAATAATTTATTTATTATAACTGGTTATTTGTATAGAAGTTTTTGCTTTCATTGATTCATAGCTACCTTATTGTGATTGGTTGTGGTATTTGGTAGTTATTCTTAAGAACACCAAACTATGATAATATGGGTTATAATATGGTGTAGTATATTTGGGAAACCTATTTAGGTAGGAAAAAAATCTATGAAGGTGTATTAGATTAATAAATCCCTTATAAACATCTTCAATATATTTTATGAACAAGAGAGTATAATGATTGTTAAAATCATATGGAATTCTTAACTTAGAAATAAAGTAGACCATTAATATAGTATTTATATATTGTTATGTAATTCAATAAAATACATGATATGATATACGATTATTCATATATAGGAAGCAAATTTAATTATAAACTTAAGCAACTTTATGAAAATATTACATACATTGTTGTATTGGGTCATATGCCTAAGCTTGTATCTAAATGGATGGTTTTATTAAGTCATAAAGTGTCTAAGGGATTGAAATGATAACCATATTAAATAAATCCCAAGAAACATAATTAAGTTATTTAAATGAAGGTTATGGTATAACTTAGTTATGAGTTATCTAACTCTTTGAGAATAGCATGACTGAAATATTGATATATATTTATATATAGTAATGAAAACTCACGAGCATGACACATTGTGAGTAGATTCAAATGTAGAATTATTTATGATATTATGGGGTGTTATAAAGTTTTTTCATTTGTAAATTATTGTCTAAACATATGTTATACCCAAGTGGTATAAATTATAATTAATATGGGTATATTTATTTATATGTTTAATGTATTAAATATATGGGTGTTGGATATTTTTAAGAATAGCATGTTTTATTACAATTAGTAAAAAGTATTGTATTGTGTCTGCTTATAGAGAATAGAGTGTTTAACCTATATATATATATATATATATATATATATATATATATATATATATATATATATATATATATATATATACTCAAGTAGTAAAGTATTAATGTGTTGCTTATTTTTCATATTATGGGATATATTTAACATGAGATTTATTCACACATTTGTTGGGATAACTGTATGATTTTTTTATTGATCCTATGCTTAGCATGTTATGTGAGATGATTTATAGTAGGTTGTAATATTTATGAATCTATTGGTTATATTATGTTAACCAAATCTCTCATTGCTAATATTGAGTAAGTAGTGAGATGTAATTAACTAGCCTACTAACATCATAATGTCAGATGAAGGTAATCCAATCAAGTGGTGTGTATGAATTTTATTGATCCTTATATCATTATTTATTATTTAGAAACATTATCTAGGTAATGAGACATTTTAACTTCATGAGAATGATTTACATTTTTATGCAATATCTTTAAATAAAATGGGTTTCTATGATACACCACATGTTTATTTATAAATCATATAGCACATAAGTACTATCTTGTCTCTCTAGATTCTCACACTATCACTCTCTACTCATATATGAATGGAGGGAAATTCCTTGATGGGATTAGTATAGGGGATCAAATGTCTATGGTTGGTGTGGAAAATCACTTGGATGATGTCCTTCTTTCCCATAATATTACTAATTTTAAGATGACACTTAAAATTACCACATATACTGAAGTCTAGAGAACTATGCTATGTGGAGTCATGTATCTTATATGTGTACATTATATTATATTATTTTTATTATTAAAACATTAACATGATGAGATGTACTTATTTTATTATTTGTACTTTGGTAGCACTGACTGTATCATTGTAGCATTCATGTCTGGCATTTGTAATTACTTTCCATATTGGTTATAATGTGTTTCATACATTGATAGTGATCAATGACTGTTAAATGTCATATGCTTATTTATATTTATCACACTTAGAGTGTTTTTTATGGTCAATTATTAGATTCTCACGGTGTAATCTATTTATATTATATGTGTTTAATTTTTTAAAAAATCATGTCTTTCTAGCTAGCTCCCATTAGCATTGTCACATGTGGTATCATACTTGTGGCTAGAACTCTATGACATAATGAGTCCATTATAATTTTATTATCCTTCTATTTATTATAAAGTAAGATAGTGAAATGTGTGTGGTACGTTGAGTGTGTACCTTTAGGATCACTTTTAACCTCTTAGAATCTCTTGACGGTGTTGGTTGTGTAAGATGTTTAGGTAGGTAAGTGCATAACATAGTTCATGAGTTGTGAATAAGATATCCCTACCATATTTTTATCACTTATATAAAACCCCTCAAGAGTGATTACACATGTAATTAGTAATCACATTACCTTTTCCATTTATGTTTTTTATTGTGAGTATTTAAGAGGATGGGATTATTCTCTCTTAGGTTTATATCCATTAGTTTTGTGTCTAATACACTTATTTTAGGAGTGGTAAATCCTTTAAAACCATTTTTATATTCTCAACACCTAATGTGGTGGATATTATCCTTTTAGGGGAGTGTAGTTATGTTTGTTGAGAACTCATGTGTTGGGAATTGTTTCTGGAGTTGACACCCCATATGTTATATGAATTTGGAATAAGCTTCATCTCTCATGTTTATCTTAGGGGTGAGTTGTTATTATTTAACTCTCCTTTAACATCATTATAATTTACTGAGAGGATTCATATTTTCATGATGTTGATTTAGTGTTCCCTTAAATATAAACTTGTTTCTAAAATGTCATTTTTACCTTATTCCCTCAAATTCATGGGATGATGTCTTATAATTATTGTCTAGAGAGAATATTTAGGATTGAATGAGTTAATTAATTTGAGAGGTTAATATTTTTTCTTTTTGATTGTGGAAAATAGGTTGTGATACTACACTTATAAGATTGGTAAGTGAATAGTGATTTAGAAACTTGGGTTGCAGTGTTATATTTATACCATGTGAGGTAAGAGTTTTGTTTTTGAGTTTTTGATTTCTTTACTTTCCACTTGTGAATTTTTAGATCAATACTTTCTATTGCTACTTTATCTAATTTTTTAAACTTTGACTACATGGAGTGGTGAAATTTGAATTTATATTGGTTCTAGATTAAGACTTTTATGTTGATTATATTCATTATTTTATTATATACCCTTAATATTATTATCTTAATCAAAAACATGTTTTTATGAGACATTTATGTACCTTTCACCAAGATTGAGTAGGATATAGGATGTGTGGAAAATTTTGTTAGTCTAAAAAGTTTGAGATAAGCTTTTAACTTATTATGTATTATCAAAGAAAACAAGCTGACATTGTCATGCTTATTTATTTTATGAGGTTGTAAGGATGGTGTGATCCTTGGCATTTGTATGTTATAATAGTTTAACATTATATATCTTAACTATGAACATAATATAATAGGTTAAGCTATGCAATATGATACTATTTGTGTTTGGCTAGTGGCACTTAATACAATTATAGAATGATTGTATAATTTTTCTTATATGTATGTTGGTACATCTTAAATTATTTATCATATATTATTTATTTATATGATCTATTAGTATATATTTATTATTCATTGAACCTTGTGCACATTTTATAGATCATTAGGTCTTGGAGACATAAGGTAAGAGTGGTGAATTAGGAATGTGAGTACTAAAAGATGTGAGCAGACCCTATTCACTATCACATTAACTTGGTAATTAATAAATTTAGATCCAACAAGGGGATATTTTAAAATATAGGATTTGATAGACAAAATTATCAAATTTACTAAGTTTGGATCCAATAAGGGGAGCTTGTTGAATCCAAGATTTGGGAAACAAACTTGTCAAATTCAGTCATATGGCCATACACATGTATATTATGGAATGGGTATCCCTTAATTTTGAAATTTATTATACATTAGAAATGTATTATTTCTAATTATGATTCATTATCATACTTGTCAAGAAGCTCTGTGTAACAGTGGTAGTATTAATATGTTATACTTACCTGAGATTACATAAAGTAGTGATAGTATTAACTTATATATATCATTCTTATTAGGATCCCTAATCAAAGTAAGTGACACTTGTAAAATTTATTTGAATAATATCAATATGTCATAGTGCAAATTCCTATGGGACTAATACTCTTAGAATATTAGTACTTGGGAAGACTATGTTGACTTCTATAGGAAAAATTCACATTTATTTTCTTGATTTGATAATGTATAATATGTTATTTCTCTATTGAATAATGTTTTTAATTCAAAACATATGTTTGGATAAGAGTCATTTGGGATGATGAATAGATTTAGGGGAGAAGGATGTTACAACCTAATTTCCTCACTAATCAAACTATTTGATTATATGTGGACATTTATAGTTAAAATTTTTGGATTTGGTTATTTTAACTAAGCTTTGACATGTATAATGTTATGGGAAAATGGGATTTTGATTAGGTTACATGATTACATTGGTATGATTTAGTTTTAGTGTATATTTTTACATTATGATCATGTTTATTTGTTTTTTTAGTTATATTTTATGATGTATGTATATCATTATTGTTATGGTCTAACTACCTTCTTATTATGAGGTTGATGCAGGAGAACTCATCCCTCAAAGAATTATGGAGGGAGGGCATCATTAGAGAGGGTTACTTAGATCAAGATCTTGGAGGATGATAGAGAAACTAACTAGAACCTTGCATAGACACAATAGCTAATACATGTTAGATGAATGATATAATGGTTAGCTTAGTGTATTTAATATTTTTTGTATTAAGAGTCATTTGTTCATGGTTAGTTTAGTTTCATGGTTATATTAAACTAAAATAATTTGTTTGCATTTTGGTCATATCTATAACCATTAATGTTTTATATTTTTTATAATTAGAGCAAATTTAGATAGTAATGTGTTACATACCATTGTTATATTAAATAATGTTATTCACATTTTGTTAACCATATTGATAAAATAGGTCATTATGATTACTACTAATTATCTATTAGTATTATTTATTACTAAGAAAAAGAGAAAAAGAGAAGGCCATTTTAAAACCAAAGAGATTAAAAGAAATAAAATAATAAAAATAAAAAAATCTAATGTGTATTCAACATAAAAAAAAGACAAAAAAAGAATTCATACAAATAATAAAAAAGGATCAATCTAAAAAAAAAATCACGCCCATTTTTATGAAGAGAAGATATGCCATGTTCTGGGAGATGGAAAATATTTTAAAAATAAATTATTAAATATAAATTAATGGAGAGGCATAATTTTTACAAGTGAGAGAGGCAACATAAAGAGAGAAGAAAAAGGAATAGTCAATCTTATTGCATGACATGTAATGCTTTGGGCTTATTTGAATATTATTAAATCATGTTGATTTGATTAGTGTCTTGATAATTAATAAGGAGTTTTAAACATATGTTAACCTAAAATGTTTACCTATATATCATATATATAATATTAGGTGGATCCTATATAAACCATAACTAAATAATGCATAGGCTATGTTGCACGATTTTGATTTTATCATTAAAATATATAAATTTGTATAATTAGGAGTAAATATTGGCCAAAATTGGAATACTTATAAAAAAATTCCCTAGATGGATTAGGCAAATATCTTGACCCTTTTATTAACATTCTACCCCCATGACTAGTCCCTTTGTGGTCTTGATTTGATGATGTAGTGCAGTATTCTAAGAGGTAGTAGGTGGTGTGAGAAGCTAAGAAAAGTTATAGTTTAGTGAGAGATCCAATGGTGTAAGAATGAGATGAACATCATGACCCTAAAACATGTCACTTTCAAGCTTTTGAAACACTTTAAACAAATTTTAAGGTGATTTTGGTGATTTTGAGGAAAAGGCCTAGAAATAGGTCTAAAACTACAAGTGAAGGATCCAACACATTTCCATGATATTTGAGCATACAAGGGCATGAATTAAGTTTTAAAAAAGTCTTGGATATTATAAAAAGTCAAAAACAATGCCTAGAAAAGCCATTATTCCTAAAATAAACTCAAAAGTGCATTATATGAATTAAATGTCCTCAAAATAGAAATTTCAAGTGAAAAAGTGACTTTTTGAGGAATTCAAATTGGTTTTTAATTATTCACACCTCCATATGGTTAAATTTACCCTTTTACACATTTTAAAGGTCATTTGAGATCATTTGGAGTGGAGGGAAGGAGTTTGAGAGTAAAAGGATGTAGTTTGGAGCCTTTTAGAGCTTTGATAGAACAGGTTTTTGGAGTATTTTATTTATTAATTATATTATTTGTCATATTAATGCATCCATGATGTCCATAATATACCATAATATTACCCTAAAATCATATTCTAATATAGGAACCAATAGAGGTAAAGAAAAGCTATTATTTGCAAACTAGGCATGAAGCAAGTTTTCTGCCATTAATGGAATTATAAGTATTCTATAAGGTTTAAATAAGTAATGAAAGGTCATTTATATCCTAAAAAATCTTTCCCAAGTGTTATATGTCATATTTATACTTCTAGTTCTTCATGCTAGGGAAAAACCATTTTGGGTAGTTTAGAACAGCTCTAGGAAAGCCTCAAATTTTCACTTGATACAGTCAAGAGAGAGAGAGTTGGGCCAAAATATTTTGGGATAGAATATTTAAATTAATTTAATTACACTTTTTGGCATTGGTGGTCTGGTTCATCCAAAAATATGTATGAACAATCACTAACAATTTAGGGGTGTCTAGATGGCCTACTCATCCAAATAGGGCCAAGGTCTTCCCTTGTTTTTTCACTTAAGAATTCAATGAGAAATAATGGTTATATAAGACTCATTTTATGGTAAAATATTACCTATTATAATTTGTTTCATTATCTAATTATTTTTAGGAAGCTACTTATGGCATAAATTATGTTTTCCTTGCTATCCTTGTGAAATGGTCATTTGATCAGTTTTAGAGTCAAACATGTGTAAGAGGGATAGTGTACCTCATTATAATTATGAAACATAAACATAAAAAATTTATCTTTCTCATAAATCCTTAGTTTCTCATTTAAGCCTTTATAGGGTAAATAGTCAAGTTACTAATTAGAGCTCCAATGGAGTTACAGACAAGTTTTTCAACTATAAAAGTTTTCCTTTCTTGTAATGGGTTTAAAATAAAGAGGATATTATTTTTCAACCTATAATATACCACGGTAATAATGTTTGAGTCGAAAATTCAAAATTAAGTTGGAATAAACCATCTTCAAAGTTGAATGACTATGTTAGGGATAATTTCCCTAAAGCACAAAAACAAAGGTCCCAAGAACTTTTGTTGATGCTATGAAAAAATCTTGAAATGAGATTTTATGCATCCAAATTCAATCATATTATACCCATATAATAGTGGAAGAGCCTTTCAAACTAAAAAGGGTGCGTGAATAGAGGAGAGTATTATTTGAGGGCCTCCAAGTTTCACTTTTATTCACTATGATCGTTCAGTGTATTCTAAAATATTCGAGTGTCAAATGGTCTTCACACCCTAAGATAGAAATTCATGGTCTTAAATTTGTAATGGGAAATCATCGAAGCTTACCCAAGGTGAATCAAACTTGTTCACAAGTGTTTCCATGTTGTCTTGCTGAGTAAAAAGGTTAAAAGCTTATTTTTTGACATATTTGTGTACTCTTTCAGGTTTAATGGTAATTTACACCATTTTTGTAGGTATTTTTATTCATCATACACAAGCCATGGATGTATGGAAGTCTTCTACGGGTCTATAAGTGGTCTTCAAGGTGCCAAATGGCCTTGGGAATAGTTTTTAGGGTATCTAGTTGAGGGTGGCTCAAGCTTGTGACCTCCATCAATGGGGTCTATGAAAATTTCTGGTATCATGGAGTTTACTTCAGGTTTGAGGATACAATTAAAGTTGAAAATAGAAAATAACCTCAAAAATTAAACATGAAAGATAACCTCAATGGTTAGTTAAGCATAAAATGCCAAGTTTGCTAACATTTTACCTAACATCATCTAGAAGAACAAGTGGAGGGGAGCATACAAGTCTATGGGAGAGATATTTTGAGGTTTTATATTGAAAGTGGAGAATTAAATACATTTTTAAAGTCTTTTAAGACTTTTCCTTATTAATGAATCATGACATCATCATCATCCTCAACAAGTTTATGTCTTCTAGTGTGTTTCTAAACCAATGAGAGGGTTTAAAGACTATTGGAGCTAATGGGGTTTAATTTATTGAAGAATGATTAGTTATAATAAACCCAAATATTGGTGACAATCCATGGAGGGTGGTTAGATCTCATTTATTGAATTCTATTTGCTTGTCTCTTCTTTCTCTCTTCTCCTTTTCTTCTATATCTCCCATTTCTCTCCCATTTTCATAATATATTCTCATTAGACAAGGATAAAACATATAAAAATATGTAATAACTACCTTTTGATGAAATAAATATCAATTTTTACCTATCTCTTGCCTCTAAATTATGCTTAGTAGGCCTGTGCATGATGGCCTAGTGAAGAAGTGTTCTTCCATGTCCATTATCCTTCTTTCTTTCCTATTTTAAGGTGTTTTCAAGTTAGTTATAGGTTTAAACTTGAGATATTTCCACCATTAATGGATGTTTGGTGTGAATTTTGAAATTCCTCTTTGCTTCATGTATTGTTTTATGAGCCTAGTGTATAAAACACTTTTGCAAAATAACTAGTTTGTGAAGTTACGTGAGAAAGAATTATTTTATGCTAAATTAGTGTTTATTTCATGATTATGTGAGTGTCAATAAATTTGGTTTATCACCAATTTATCTCTCTTAGTTACCTTATACCCCGTGTCTACCTCTTTTCCAAGTAAAAACATTAGTTTAGGTGATCTACCAAGAGGAATCTAGCCTTCTCCAGAGGTTCAACCTCACTACAAGATACCCATAGCCTAAGGTTACTCCAATATTATAGGTAAGAGTTAAAAATCCTAAAAATAATCCCATAAGGGTGAAACTCTATGTTATAATAGTTTCTAGCATGCCTGATTAGACTATGTTATTCACTAAGTAAAGAGTTTTGGTTTTCTCTTCATCCAATTAGCCTTTAGAGGCATGTGTGAAAACACCAATGGTGACTCTAAGTATTTATTAGTTGGTATAATCAGCCCAAGTACCTAATAATCATTATTTAATATGTATAATTAGCCATCTTTTGATCAACATTCATATTCTCTACCTCAACATCACACTCATCCAACTAATAATGTTTATGTGTTCCCCCCAAGTGGCCCTCAAACAACCTAGCAGCCCTATTATTTCCTTTTCCCTTCTACCACTCTTGTGTATGACCAAAACCAAACTCCTTTGAATTCAAATTAGTCCTCTAATCCCCCTTTTCAAAAAAATGTTTATCTTATCACATCCTTGTCAATATTTAATGAAACATTATTAGATTTTTATATTGAGTTGATAAGGGAGATTGGTACGGGTTTAGAACTTCATTTAATCATACCTATTCATGTTATACAAGAGGCAAGGAGTTATATTTAGTTGGTCAAGAATAGGTGGTCAGTTTGTAAGGATGAATAATGGGTAGTTTGTGAGAGGGAGAAAAAGGTGTGGTCGAGAAGCATGGTACAAAATTCAAAAAGTGTGGTGATATCTTATCAAGATTTACACACTTAGTGAAACTAGTCCTATATGTCCTCTCCCCTCTAAGATCCTCAATCTCAGTATTTAAGGGTTTCATATCACCCCCTACTCAACCTTGTCAATAATTAGAGAATAAATATTTTACCAAGGAAGAACAATCATGAAAATCAATAAGAAGGTTGGACTTGGACAAGAATTCCCCACTCATGTGATGGAGGGGATGAGGATATTTTTGCATAAGTTTTGGAGTGTGTGAGAATCCATTGAAGAAGGTGACTATCCACACATTAAGAAGTAAGAGATTAAGTGATGGATACTCTCAATATAGGATATGTTGACTCATTGGTAGGATGAGTATCTCAAACCCAAACCAATTAGTTTATCCTCTCCTACCCTTATTCCCATTCCCACTCAAGATTTTGATTATGGCATGCCCTTTCTTTATAAACCACCCTCTCCTATACCCATTCAAAATAATAAAAGTTGGTTGTTACCTACACATTTCTATCATGAAAACTAGCTTAGAAAGGCATAGAGAAGAAGGAAGATTTATCAGTTATGGTGGTCTAAGAACCAGTTCAAGAGGAAAAGGAGTTAATGGTTGAAGAAAATAAAAAAGATATGTTAGCTCAGCTCAATGAGTTTGCCCTAAAAGAGTTTCAAGTCTCTTTTTTCCCCCTTAAGAGCCACCAAAAAGACCACTCAAAGTACATAGTTGGAAAGACACTCTCTCAAGCTGTAAAGTGAAAATTTTCACCCTCCTACCATCTCCTTCTTGGAGAAAGAGCCTATTTTACAAAGGATATAGGAAGAGTTTGTAATCTTAAGTGAGTCTTGATAATATGAGGTATGTGTGTATGAGGGAAAAATCTTGATAGGTAGCCCACTTCATTTAGATGAGGAACAATTAAGTTTGGACCAACTTTCTTGGCATGGCTTTGACACTAATGAACTATAGCCTGAAGATGACAATCCTCAAGATAAATATAGGAAAGACCTTGAATGGACTACTAAATGTCTATTATACATATATGAAAAAGAATATTAGAATTAAGTAAGGTAATAGCTGTAACATGACTTCATGGACTAGGTAGAGGTTCTAAACTAGCTTATATGTCTTCCAAAGTGTGAAAATGAATTTGTAAATCAGATTATAGAAGTTGATCAGTGTTAAGATGAATTGTCCATTAAAGGTGGTATTGATATTTTTAAGAACAAAAGGGAGTGGTCAGATATAGAACTAGAATAATATGAAATTTTGAACCTTATATGGGTTTCTGAGCTTCCATGTAACTTTTTCTAAGGTGAGTAGTGCAATAATGGTGTTAAGGTTGGCATTATCACCAAGATAAAACTACTTTTTTGGATGATCTAGAGTCCTTTTGTGTAAACTTGGACACCTGGCCTTCACTCCCAAGACAATAAAATGATCAAATGGCTTCCAAGACAAAGTGTGAGCCTAATGAGTTCTTTATAGACAAGGTTATAATCATAAATATGTTGGAATGCTCTCTTATCTTTAAATAGACATCAAGTGAAGAGATAGCAGTCACTCTCAGAAATCAGATTGAGACCTTCTCCTAAGACATTGTTCACATTAAATAACATCATGGGATTAGTTTTAAGTCATTTTAGGATTATTTATACATTGGGAACATGTTTTTTCTAATTGACCCTCATGAGAGACATGATTCAACAAGTATAGTGTTTCACAAGTAGAGTACCTTTAATCATGTTCTTATTCATTAAGGGAGTGATCCAAGAACCTTTCCTTTTGATCTAGGAGGATAAATATTAAATTTAGTTTTATATATCATCTTCTATGCTTCCATTACCTAAGTGCCTTGTGTACATCTTTTTAGGTATGTGTTCCCCTTCCCTAAGTGCCCTTGCCATAATTTTGGTTTTTTATTATTGTCCTTATTGATATAAAAGAAGTTTTATAGAAAGGGATAGCCTTGTATCATTTTCATATTAGCTAGGAAAGAAAGACTTGTGACCCCATTTTCCCAATGGACCATACAAAGTAACTAATCTATTGCATAACATGAATACAATCCCAAGGGGTCAAAAAAATGTTGGCCAAAATGAGCATGCATACAAAAATTTTACCTAAATGGTTTAGGTAACTCTCTTGGACCTTTAAGTAACCTTATACCCCCATGACTAGTCCCTTTGTGGTCTTGAATTGATGATGCAGTGTAATATTCTAGGACGTCCTAGTGTGGTGTGAGAAACTAAGTAAAGTTATATTTGAATGAATGATAAAATGGTGGAAGAATTAGATGAACCTCATGACCCTACCACATGTCACCTTTAAGCTTTTGAAACACTTTAAACAAGTTTTAAGGTGATTCTGGTGATTTTGAGGTAAAGGCCTAGAAGCAAGTCTAGAATTACAACTGAAGGATATAATAGGTTTTCATGGTGATTGAGCATATATGGGAATGAAATAGGTTTTTAAAATGTCTCAAATATTATAAAAAGTCAAAAACAAGGCCTAGAGAACCTATTATGTCCAAAAGAACCCCAAACGTGCATTATATGACTTAAGTGTGCTCAAAATAGAAATTTCAAGTGAAAAAGTGACTTTTTGAGGAAGTCAAATTTGTTTTGACCTCTTACCACATTTATATGTTTAATTTATCCTTTTTATACATGTTAAAGGTCATTTGACATCATTTGGAGTGGAAGGAAGGAATTTGAGAGCAAAGGGATGCAATTTTGAGCCTTTTAGAGCTATAATAGAATAGGTTTTTAGAGGATTTTATTTATGAAAGGGATTATATATCATATTAATCCATCCATGAAATCCATAATATCTTCTCATAGGCCCTTAAAATCATATTCCAACATAGGAACTAGTAGAGGTAAGAAAAAGCTATTATTTGCAAACTAGTCATGAAGCAAGTTTTCTACCATTAATGGAGTTATAGGTATTTTATAAGGTTTAAGAAAGTAAGGAAAGGTATATTATATCCTAAAAAATCTTTCCAAAGTGTTATATTTCATAGGCATACTTTTGATTCTTCATTATAGGGAAAACCCATTTTTGGCAGTTTAGGATAGCTCTAGGAGAGCCTTAGATTTTCACTTAGTACTGTCAAGAGAGTGAGTTGGAATAGAATATTTTTGGAATTAGTAAGGACCCTAATTTAATTCCATTTTATGGAATTTATTGTCTGGTTCATCTCCCCATATTTATGAACAATTTCTAATAGTTCACATGTTTCTAGATGGCCTACTCATCCAAATAGGGCCCATGTTTTCCCTTATTTTTTCACTTTAGAATTCAATGATAAAGAATGGTTTTGAAGGAGTTATTTTAGGTTTAAATTGTAACTATTTCAATTAGTTTAATTATCTAATTA
This sequence comes from Torreya grandis, assembly GCA_037957365.1. Lineage (NCBI taxonomy): Eukaryota > Viridiplantae > Streptophyta > Pinopsida > Cupressales > Taxaceae > Torreya > Torreya grandis. The sequence goes on from JARHVA010006027.1 coordinate 837,523, forward strand.
TTTAATCTACTTATGGCATAAAATAATTTTTCCTTGCTATCCTTGTGAAATGGTCATTTGATCAATTTTAGAGTAGAAAATGTGTAAGAGGGATAATGTACCTCATCCTAATTATGCCACATCAACCTAAAAAAGTTATATTATTAGAAAATCATCAGTATCTCATTTAAGCCTTTATAGGCTAAACAATCAAGTTGCTAGTTGGAGCTTTAGTGGAGTTACATGTAAGTTTGTCAACTACAAAAGTTTTCCTTTCCTATAGTGGGTTTAAAATAAATAAGATATGATGATTTCACCCATAATATACCATGGGAATCATTTTTTATTTTAAAAGTGCCAAGCAAGCTGGAAGAAATCATATTTAATGTTGAATGACTATGTTAGGGACAATTTCACAAAAAACACAAAAACAAAGGTCCCAGACACTTTTGTTGATGCCATGAAACAATGTTTCAAGGAGATTTTATGCATATAAATTTGCTCATATTATATCCCTATCATAGGGGAAATTCTTTGCATAATGGAAAAGGTGTGTGAATAGAGGAGAGTATTGTTTGAGGGCCTCCAAGTTTCATTTTCATTCACTATGATCATTCTATGTATTCTACAAGATTTGAGTGTCAAATGACATTCACACACCATGAAACAAATTCAAGTTCTCTAGTTTGGCACGGGACATCATGGAAGCTTACCCAAGGTGAATAAAACTTGTTCAAAAGATTTCCATTATGTCTTGCTGAGCAAAAGGGTCAAAAACCTAGTTTTGGACATATTTGTGCATTGTTCTAGGTTTAATGGTTATTTACACCATTGTTTCAACTATTTAATATTTTTCAAATATTAATTTTTTTCATCATACACATGACATGGGTGTTTGTAAGTCTTCTACAGGTCTAGAAGTGGTCTTCAGGGTTCCAAATGGCTTTGGGAGCAGTTTTTAGGGTAGCTGGTTGAAGGTGGCTCAAGATTGTGACCTCCATCAATGGGATATATGAAAATTGTAGGTATCATAGACTTTATTATAGGTTTGAGGAGTAAATTCAAGTTGAAAATATAAAATAACCTCAAAAATCAAACATGAAGGATAACCTCCATGGTTAATTAAGAATAAAATGCCATGTTAACTAACCTTTTGCCTAACATCTTCTAGAAGAGCAAGTGGATGGGAGAATATAAGTATATGGGAGGGATATTTTGAGGTTGGAGAGTGACAGTGGAGTATTAAATACTTTTTTTAAGTCTTTGAAAACTTTTCCTTATTAGTGGATTATGACATCATCATCCTCAACAAATTTATGACTTCTATTGTATTTCTCAACCAATGACAGGGTTTCAAGACTATTGGAGATAATGGAGGTTAATTTGTTGAAGAAGGATTAGTTATAATTAACCAAAATGTGGGTGAAAATCAATGGAGGGTGATTGGATCTCATTTATTGAATTTTGTTTGCTTGTCTCTTCTTTCTCTCTTCCTCTGTTCTTTTATATCTCCCATTTCTCTCCAATTTTTGTAATATATTCTCATTTGATAAGGAGAAACCCTATCAAAATTTTTAAGAAAGACCTTTTGAAGTACTAAAGATCAATTTTTACCTATCTCTTGGCTTTGAATTGTGCTTACCAGGCTTGTGCATGATGGCCTTGTGAAGAAGTGTTCTTCCATGTATATTGTCCTTATTTATTGCCTATTTTAAGGTGTTTTAAAGTTAGCTACATGATTGAACTTGAGATTTTCCACCATTAATGGATTCTTGGCGTGAATTTTGAAATTTATCAGTCCTTCATATATTGTTTTGTGATCCTAGTTTATGAAACACTTATGCAAATTAACTAGTTTATGAGGTTGTGTGAGAAATAATTATACTATGATAGATTAGTGTTTATTTCATGCTTATGTGAGTGTCAATAAATTTCATGTGTCACCCATTTATCTATATTAGTTACCTTATACCCACTCTCTATCTCTTTTATAATTAGAAACATTAGTTTAGGTGATCTACCAAGAGGAAGCTAGCCATCTCTAGAGGTTAAACCTCACTAAAAGATACCCATAGCCTAATAGTTCTCTAATATTATAGTTGAGAGTGATAAATCCTATAAAACTCTCCCATTAGGATGTAATTATATGCTACAATAGTTTCTTGCATGCCCTATGGGACTACATTTTTCACTAAGTGAAGAGTTTTGATGTTCTTTTCATCTAATCAGCCTTTAGAGGCATGTGTGCAAACACCAATGGTGACTCCAAGTATTTATTAGTTTGTATAAGCAGCCCAAGTGCCTAATAATAATTATTTGGTATGTATAACCAACCATCTTTTGTTCAACATTCTTATTCTCTACCTCAACATCACACTTATCAAGCTAATAATGTTTATGTGTTTCCCCCAAATGGCACTCAAACAACCTAGCAGCCCTTTTATGGCCCTTGCCCCTATCCCACTCCTATGTATGAGTAATATCAACCTCCTTTGCATTCAAATTAGTAATATAACTCCCTTTGTCAAGACTATATTTATCCTATTAATTTTTTTCCAAGATTTAACCAAGCATTATCAGATTATATTGAGTTGATAAGGGAGATTTATATATGTTTAAAAATATCTTCAGTCATCCCTATTCATGTTATGCAAAAGGAAAGGAGTTCTCTTCAATTGGTCAAGAACAGATGGTGATTTTGTTAGGATGAACAATGGGCAATTTGTGAGAGGGAGAACAAGGTGTGGTTGAGAATAACGGTCAAAAATTTGGAAAGTGTGTTGATATCTTATGAATATTAACACACTCAATAAAATTAGTCCTATATGTCCTTTCCCCTCCAAGAACCTCAATATCAGCCTCCAAGGGTTTTAAAACATCACCATAGTCAACCTTGTCAATGTCCATCCTTGTCAAGAATTAGAGAAGAAATATTAAACCAAGGGAGAACAATCATGAATGTCAATCAGGAGGTTGGACTCAAACAATAATTCCCCATTAATGTCATGGAGGGGATGAGGAGATTTTTGTATAAGTTTTGGAGTGTGTGGGCATCCATTAAAGAAGGTGACTATCCACACATTTAGAAGTAAGAGATGAAGTGATGGATACTCTCAATAGAGGATATGTTGACTCATTGGGAGGATGAGTATGTCAATCCCAGACAAACCATTTTGTCCTCTCCTACCACTATGCCCATTCTTAATCAAGATTTTGAAGCCATCCCACCATGGATTTCCTCCTACACCTTTGACACTGATTATGTCATGCCCTCTCTTGTGAAACCACCCTCTCTTATACCCATTCAAAAATAAGAAAATGTGGTTTTTACTTACACATTTACATCATGAAAATTAGTTCAGAAAGGCATAGAGAAGAAGGAAGAGTTATCAGTTGTGGTGGTCCAAGAACTAGTTCAAGAGAAAAAGGAATTAGTGGTTGAAGAAAATAAAAAAGATGTATTAGCTCAGCTCAACAAGCTTTCCCTACAAGTGTTTCAAGAATATTTCTCCTTCCCTCAAGAGCCACTAAAGATTCCACTCAAAGTACCTAGTTAGAAAGACACTGTCTCAAGATGCAAGCAAGGTAAACTTTTTCACCCTCGTACCATCTCCCTCTTGGAGAAAGAGCCTATTTTACAAAGGATATAGGAAGATTTTTTAGTCTCAAGTGAATCTCGAGAAGATGAGATAAGTGTGTATGAGCAAATTTTTTTGATAGGAAACCTACATCATTCAGAGGATGAAAAATTAGATTTGGACAAGATTTCTTGGCATGGCTTTGACACTAATGAACTATAGCCTGAAGATGACAATCCTTAAGTTGAATATAGGGGAGACCTTGAATGGACTACTAAATATCTATTCTACATAGATGAAAAAGAGGAGAATGAAGTATGGAAATAGTTGTACCATGACTTCATGGATTAGATAGAGGTTTTAAACTAGCTTATATCTCTTCTAGAGCATGAACATGAACTTGCAAATCAAGTTATAGAAGTTGATTGGTCTTAATATGAATTGTCCATTGAAGGTGGTACTAATTTTTTCAAGAAAAAATGAGAGTGGTTAGATATAAAACCACAAGAATATGGCATTTTTAACCCTATATGGGTTAGTGAGATTCCATGAAACTTTTTCCAAGGTGAGTAAAGCAAGAATGATGTTAAGGTTGGCACTATCCCAAGTGACCAAGAGAAAACTACTTTTTGGGATGATCTTGAGTCCTTTTATGTAAACTTGGACACCTAATCTTCACTCCCAAGACAATAAATTGGTCAAATGACTACCAAGACAAAGTGTGAGCCTAATGATCTCTTGAAATCCAAGGTTATAGTCATAAATACATTGGAATGGTCTCTTATCTTTGAAGAGACATAAAGTGGAGAGATATTAGTCACTTTCCAAAATTATATTGAGTCCTCCCAAGACATTTTTCACATTCAAGAACAGCATGGGATTATTTTTGAGTCAATTTAGGAGTATTCCTACATTAGTGACATGTTTTTTATAATTGACCCTCATGAGATACACGATTTAACAAGTATAGTGTTTCACAAGTAGAGTGCCTTTAATCATGTTCCTATTCATGAATGGAGTGATCCAAGAACCTTTAATTTTGATCCAGGAGGAAGATAAATCTTCAAGTTAGTTTTATATAGCAGCTTGTGTGTTTCCTTTAATTAAGTACCTTGTGAACATATTTTGAGTTGTGTGTTTCCCTTCCCGAAGTGCCTTGGCCATAGTATTTGGTTTGTTATTATTCTCCTTGTCACTTCAAAATGAGGTTTCTAGAAAGGGATATCCTTTTATCATTTTCATATCAGTTGGGAAAGAAAGACTTGTGACCCCATATGCCCAATGGATCATATAAAGTAACTAATATATTTCATATCATGTATGAAATCCCATGAGGTCACCAAAAATGTTGGCCAAAATTTTCGTACATACAAAACTTTTGCCTAGATGATAAGGAAACTCTCTTGGACATTTAGTAACCTTGTACCCCCATGACTAGTTCTTTTGTGGTCTTCAATTGATGATGTAATGGAGTATTCTAGGAGGTCCTCGTTTGGCGTGAGAAGCTAAGAAAAGTTCTAGTTGAGTGATTTATCAAATTGTGGAAGGAGATTAACCTCATGACCCTACCACATGTCACTTTCAAGATTTTAAAACACTTTAATCAAGTTGTAAGGTGATTTTGCTGATTTTGAGGAAAAGGCTTAGAAATAGGTCTAAAATTATAACTGAAGGATCTAATAGGTCTTCAAGGTGTTTGAGCATCTATGTGAAGGAAAAATGTTTTCAAAAAGTCTCAAATATTATAATGATTCAAAAATAATGCCTAGAGAAGCTATTATGTCTAAAATAACCCCAAAAGTGCATTAGATGACTTAAGTATCCTCAAAATAGAAGTTTTAATTGAAAAAGTGACTTTTTGAGGAAATAAAATTGGTTTAAAATTCCTCACACCTCCATATGTCTAATTTTACATCTGCATACATGTTCAAGGTCATTTGAGATCATTTGAAGTAGAGGGAACGAATTAGAGAGCAAAGGGATGCAATTTTGAGCCTTTTAGAGCTTTGGCATAATAGGTTTTAAAAGGATTTGATTTATTTGAGGGATTATATATCATATGCATGAATATTTTATATCTATAATATCCATTCATAGGCCTTTAAAATCATATTCCAACATAAGAACTGCTAGAGGTAAGGAAAAGCTATTATTTACAAATTAGTCGTGAAGCAAGTTTTCTACCATTAATGGAGTTACAAGTATTTTAGAAGGTTTAAAAAAGGAATTTAACATCCCTTATATCCTAAGAAATATTTCCCAAGTGTTAGATTACATGGGCACACTTCTGGTTCTTCATAGTAGGGAAAAATAATTTTTGGTAGTTTGGGAAAGCTCTAGAAGAGCCTTTGATTTTCAGTCAGTACTATCACGGGAGAGAGTTAGGATAGAATATTTTGGGAATTAATATATACCCTAATTTTATTCCACTTTTTGGAATTGGTTTTTTCGTTCATCTCCCCATATTTATGAACAATTACTAATAGTTTAGGGGTGTTTAGATGGCCTACTCATCCAAATAGGGCCTAGGTTTTCCCTTGTTTCTTCACTTCAGACTTTAATGAGAAATAATGGTTTTATAAGAGTGATTTTAGGGTAAAATAAGACCTATTATGATTATTTACATTATCTAATTCATTCCAAGAAGGTACTTATGGCATAAAATAGGTTTTCCTTGTTGTCCTTGTGAAATGGTCATTCGATGAGTTTTAGAGTGGAACATGTGTAAGAGGGATAATTTACCTCATCCTAATTATTCTACATAAACCTACACAAGTTATCATGTTAAAAAATCCATAGTATCTCATTTAATATTGTATAGGCTAAACAATCAAGTTGCTAATTAGAGCTTCATTGGAGTTGTATGCAAGTTTTTTCAACTACAAAAGTTTTCCTTTCCTATAGTGGGTTTAAGATTAAGAGGATATGATGTTTACACCTATAATATACCATTGGAATAATTTTAGAGTCTAAAATTTCCAAGCAAGTTGGAAGAAACCATATTTAATGTAGAATGACTATGTTAGGGATAATTTCCCTAAAACACAAAAATAAAGGTCCCAAGCACTTATGTTGATGCCATGAAATAATTTTTCAAAGAGATTTGATGCATAAAAATGCACTCATATTATATTCCTACCATACATGAAATTCCTTACAAAAGGAAAAGGGTGTGTGAATAAAGGAGAGTATTGTTTGAGGGCCTCAAAGTTTCACTTTCATTCACTATGATCATTATATGTATTCTACAAGATTTGAGTGTTAAATGACCTTCACAGTACCAAGATAGAAATTCAAGTTCTCAAATTTGGCATTGGACATAATGGAAACTTCCCCAATGTGAATAAAACTTGTTAACAATAGTTTCCATGGTATCTTCATGAGCAAAAAGCTCAAAAACCTAGTTTTGGACATATTTGTACATTTTTACAGGTTTAATGGTTATTTCCACCATTTTTATAGGTATTTAAGCTTTCAAAAATATTAAATTTATTCATTATACACATGACATAGATGGTTGGATGTTTTCTACAGTTCTAGAAGTGGTCTTCAGGGTGCCAAATGGCCTTGGGAGAAGTTTTTAGGGTAGTTCGTTGAGGGTGGCTCAAGCTTATGACCTCCATCAATGGGCTCTATGAAAATTTCAGGTAAAATTGACTTTATTAGAGGTTTAAGGAGAAAATTAAAGTTTAAAATAGAAAATAACCTCAAAAATTAAACATGAAAGATAACCTCTATGGTCAGTTAAGCACAAAATGCCATGTTAGCTAAGCTTTTGCCTAACATCTCCTAGAAGAGCAAGTGGAGGGGATAATATAAGTCTATGAGAGTGATATTTGGAGTTTGGAGATTTAAATTGGAGAATTTAATATATTTTCAAGGTATTTGAAGGCTTTTCCTTCTTTGTGGATCATGACATCATCATCCTCAACAAGTTTATGTCTTCTTGTGTGTTTCTCAACCAATGAAAGGGTTTGAAGACTATTGGAGATATTGGAGGTTAATTTGTTCAATAAGGATTAGTTATAATATTCCAAATGTTGGTGAGAATCCATGGAGGGTGGTTGGATCTCATTTATTGAATTTTGTTTGCTTCTCTCTCTCTCTCTCTCTCTCTCTTTCTCTCTCTCTCTCTCTCTCTCTCTCTCTCTCTCTCTCTCTCTCTCTCTCTCTCTCTCTCTCTCTCTCTCTCTCTCTCTCTCTCTCTCTCTCTCTCTCTCTCTCTCTCTCTCTCCCCCTTTTCTCCTATATCTCCTATTTCTCTCCCATTTTTGTAATATATTCTCATTTGACAATGAGAAATCCTATCAATTTTTTTAATAAAGACCTTTTGAAGTAGTAAAGATCAATTTTTACCTATCTCTTGCCTCTAAATTGTGCTTATCAAGCTTGTGCATGATAGCCTTGTGAAGAAGTGTTCTTCCATGTCCATTGTCCTTCTTTCTTGCCTATTTTAAGGTGTTTTCAAGTTAGTTTTAGGTCTAAACTATATCTCTTTCTAATATTAATGTATTCTTGGTGTGAATTGTTAAATTCCCCTTTGCTTCATGTATTATTTGGTGATCCTATTTTATGAAACACTTATGTAAATTAGCTAGTTTGTGAGGTTGCGTGAGAAAAAATTATCTTATACTAAATTAGTGTTTATTTCATGCTTATGTGAGTGTTAATAAATTTGGTGTATCAACCACTTAGATCTCTTAGTTACCCTATACCCCCTCTCTACCTCTTTTCCAAGTAGAAACATTACTTTAGGTGATCTACCAAGAGGAAGCTGGCCTTCTCTAAAGGTTCAACCTCACTACATGATACCCATGGCTTGAGCTTGTTCCAATATTATATTTGGGAGAGAAAGAGCTTGAAAAACTTTCTCAAAAGGGTTTAATTATATGCTACAATAGTAATTTAGTATAATAGTGTAGAATTATATGTATTATCAACTAATAAATATTAGAATCACCCCATATAATTCCATTAGGCTAAGATGGATGAATTGGAAAAAAGAAAAGAATTAAGCATGAAAGCCTTTATAGAGAACTATTTACTTGGAAAAATAAGCTAAACTACATATGATCAGAATTTGTATTTGTACATATCCTATGTTCAATGTGTGTTCTCCATTGTAGGTAATATGATTGTTTACTAATCTATTATGATACTATTATATAACATTATATGTATATATATTATTACTCCCTTTGTAATAATAAACTATTATTCTATATTACTTGATTTATAATAAATAACAATTATCATATTGTGTATAATATATAAAATACTATATATAATATAATCACATATTATATTCTTATCTATTCACACCTGCTAGTATATAATATAACTTAATGATACTTGTTGGTAGATTATATTTATATAAATAGTGTATATTACATCATTTGAATTTATATGTGGTGATTTATACTTATACATCCATATCTTGGAAACAAATTATACAAGGTGTAGAGTCTAGTAAGGATATGGGAATAGTAAAACATAGAGCTAACATAATTAATAGAGTGATTTGTATAGCAATTTGTATAGTTATTTGAATAATTTATTTAAAATTAAATATAACCAATTAATGCATTTAGGTAATATTTCTTACTAAGAAATTTATTTTTTAGTCGATTCCCTTTGGGTTGCATTGAATAGGGAATCCACATTTCACACCTCTTATTTAGTCATAATTCTTCGAAGAGTGAATTAACTATTGATGCCGTCTATATTGGGAATTATATTGATCATTAACAGTCTTACAAAGTCATAGTATTGGATGAAGCAATTTAATCATGATCTTATGACTTAGAAAATGAATAATAAGAACATTATTGATTTAACTTTATCTTCCATTCTAATAATAACATTAATTTTGGTGGTTTGTAAAGCATAAACATTTCAACATATCCTTCCTCATCTTATAATAGATTTTATAGACATATTATAGTTTATTATAGCAAGCATGTGTAACAAAATATGTAGCATGCATGTATCGTAGCATTCCTTGGGTGGATATAAAAACTCCTATTTAAATATATAAAGTATATAGATGTAATTTGAGATGAGTGTCAAAATTAATAGACTTGTACATGAGTACATACATAAATAATAGGGTTTATGCAATAAGGATTAACAAAATTAATCTTTTAATAAGATTTAAGGTGATATGATAAAATAAATATAAGAATACTAAGTATGTTTGGTAAAAATTTATAAATGATGAATTTGACAAGGAAAATATACATAACCCCAATACCTTACAATTTTTTTTTTAATATTTTCCATAAATAATGAGACTTATAAATGATAGTAAATATTTTTTTGTATTATGACTATTGAAAACATTACTAAAACCTTATTTGGAAATATTAATGACTATAGGTGTATATTTATGGTTTTAGTATATCAAGATTCATATAATTCTTTTAATGAGGCATGTGAAGTATAAATACATCAATGTAGTCTTCATTATGATATGCATGGTTTTAATTTCATATATAGCTTTTGAATTCAAAAAATGGGTTGTGGTTATAACATTATAATTAGATACATATTTATGAATTAATAATGATATGATTAATGTTAAATATACATAACATGCACCTATTAGGATATAAATGAACATACGGATGTATACTTATAATTATAGTTCCATAGGTGGTTATAAATTATATTCTAGATTTCTATATATTAGAATCTTACAGATATGAGCATAAAACCTCTTAAAATTATATTAAATGCTATAATGGATTATTATATGCTTCATGTGAACTAAGAATTTCTTTATTATAACTGGGTAGGTTTAAAGAAGTTTGTTCTTTCATTAATTCATAGCCACTTTATTATGACTAGTTGTGGTATTTAGTAGTTATTCTTAAGAACATGAGACTATGACAATATGGGTTATCATATGGTTCAGTATATATTGGAAACCTATTTATATAGGGATAAAATCTATGAAGTTGTATTAGAATATTGCATCCCTTATCTTATAAGGATCATCAATATAATTCATGAATAGGAAAGTATAATGATTATTAAAATCACATGGAGTTCCTGAATTATAAATAAAGTTGACCATTGATATAATATTTATATATTTTTATGTACTTAAATATAGTACAAATTATGTTATTAGATTATTCATATATAGGAATAAAATTTATTCGTGGAATTAAGCAACCTTATGAAAATTTTACATATATAGGTGTATGGCTCATATGCATAAGCTTGTAGCTAATTGGATGGTTTTATTGAGTTATAAAGCATCTAAGGGACCAAAATGATAAAAATATGAAATAAGTCCCTATAATTATAATTAATTTATTTAAAATAAGGTTATGGTATAACTTAGTTATGAGTTATCTAACTCTTTTAGAATGACATGACTGAACTGTTGATATATATTTGCATATAGTAATGAAAACTGGTAAGTAGCATGCATTATGAGAAGATTGAAATGTAAAATGATCTATGATATTATGGGGTTCCATATAGTGTTTAATTTCTAAAATATATTCTAAATGTATGTTATACTTGGGTGGTAAAAACTATAATTAATGTGTCTAGATTCATTCATATGTTTGATGGACTAAATGTATATGTATTGGATATTTCTAAGAATATCATGTTTATGATAGTTGGTATAAATTACTGTATTGTGTATTATTATGGAGAATAAAGTGTGAAAATTAATAGATATTATACTTAGGAAGTAAAATATGAATGTGTTTTTTTTAATTTCTATTATGGGATAGATTTAATGTCGATTCATTCACATGTTTAATGGGATAAATATATGCTTTTTGATAGATCCTAAGCTTAAAATTTTATGGGAAATTATTGCGAGTAAGTTGTAATCTATATGTATATATTGGTTATATTATGTTAAATCAATCTCACATTATTGATACTAAGTAATTAGTCAGATGGACTTCACTAGCTTACTAACATCACAATGCTAGATGAAGGTAATTTGATCAAGTGGTTTGTATGAATTTGAATGATCCTTAGATCATTATTTATTATTTAGAAACCATGGCTAGGTAATGATAGATTGTTATTTTGGGAGTATGATTTACATGTTTTTGTAATAACTTGTAATAAAATGGGTTTTTATGATACATTGCATGTTTAGTTTATAGAAATCATACAACACATTGGTACTAGCTTATCTCTCTAGATTCTTGTGCCATTACTATCTACTAATCCATGAAGGGGGGACATTCCCTGATGATATTAGTGTGGTGGATCATTATTCCATGGTTGGTATGGAAAATTACTCAGATGATGCTCTCCCTCCCCATAAAATTATTAATATAAGATGACACTTGAGTTTTTCATAGATATTAGAGTATGAGGAACTATGCTATGGGGAGTTGTGTAACTTATATGTGTATATTGTATTGTATTATATTTATTATTGAGACATTAATTTTATGACATGTAATTATTTACTTATTTTTACTTTGGTAGCAATGGATATATCATTATACCATTCATGGCTGGCATTTGTAATTACTTTCCATATCAGTTATGATGTGTTTCATATTTTGATGGTGATCAATGACTGTTAGATGTCATGTGCTTATTTAAAGTTATCACACTTAGAGTATTTTTTATTATAACTACTTATATTCTCATTTTTAAATCTATTTATAGTGCATGTGTTTAATTTTATAAAAATAATCATGTATTTGTAGTTAGTTCCCAATAGGATTGTTACATTCAAAATACAAAGATGTAATGATCACCTTCTATAAAAATGATGCTATTTGTTGATGAAATATATTATCTTTATTAATATATTTTAATGTATTATTACCATAAAAATTGTGAACTTCAACTTATGATAGCATGTTCTTCAAACCTATGTCTAAATTTTGATTCTATTGGTTGGGAGAACTCAATTTTCCTAGTGGAATGTTATTTTAGGTGGAATAAACATAATTTGAGTGAAGAGAGTTTCCATTTTTACATCAATTTTTATGAAATACAAATTAATTATATTAATATCCCATTAGAGCTGATCTATATATTTATTTCCAACCATCCTTTGTATTTATATCTAGATGTTACAACCCATATAGAACTATTTAAAAACTATGGATTATTTTATGGAAATTTAAATCAAATTTATATGTTGTTTTAATTATATTATTATCAGATCATGACATGATTTATATTCTCTAATTTTAGAGTATGTTTTTGATGTTTTATCTCTAGGAATAACATGTTTTATGATAGTTGGTATAAACATATGTTCTACTCATTTATGAAGGGAGGAACATTCCCTGATGGGATTAGTGTGGTGGATCATTGGTCCATGGTTGGTGTGAAAAAGTTATAATATGATGCTCTCCTTCCCCATAAAATTATAATTTCAAGACAACACTTGAGTTTGCCAAAGAAACTAGAGTCTAAGGATCTATGCTACAAGGAATCATGTATCTTACATGTGTATATTATATTGCATTGTATTTATTATTGAGACATTAGTTTGATGACATGTAATTATTTACTTATTTTTACTTTGTTAGAAGTTTCTATATCATTGTACCATCCATGGATGGAATTTGTAATTAATTTTCATATTGGTTATGATGTGTTTCATATGTTGATATTGATCAATGACTATTAGATGTCATGTGGTTTTTTATAGTCATAACACTTAGAATATTTTTATGATCACTAATTATATTCTTGTGGTGTAATATATTTATATTACATGTGTTTACTAAAAAAAAATCATGTATTTCTAGTTAGCTCCCAATGGGGTTATTACATTCAAAATACAAATATGTTATGATCACCTTATATCGAAATGGTGTTATTTGTAGATGAAATATATTATTTTTATTAATATAATCAAATGTATTCTTACAATAAAAATTGCACACTTCAGCTTATGATATCATGTTCTTCAAACCTATGTCTAAATTTTGATTCTTATGGTTGGGTGAACCCAATTTTCCTTGTGGAATGTTATTTTATGGTGGAATCAACATAATTTGAGTGAAGAGTGTTTCCATTTTTACATCAATGTTTATGAAATACAAATTAATTATATCAATATCTCATCAGAGCTCATCTATATATTTATTTCCATGCATCCTTTTTATTTATATCTAGATGTTACAACCCATATAGACTATTTAAAAACTATGGATTATTTTATGGAAATTTACATGATATTTATATGTTACTTTGATTATATGATTATTAGAAAATTTGAAAATTAAATTGATTCTTACCATAAAAATTATGCACTTCAAATTTTGATATCATGTTCTTCAAACCTATGTCTAAATTTTTATTCTTCTGGTTAGGAGAACCCAATTTTCCTAGCAGGATGTTATTTTATGGTGAAATCAACATAATTTGAGTGAAGAGAGTTTCCAATGTTACATCAATGTTTATGAAATATAATATAATTATATCAATATCCCATTATACCACATATATTTATTTATTTTTAACCATCCTTTGCATTTATACCTAGATGTCATAACCCATATAGAACCATTAGAAAACTATGGATTATTTTATGGAAATTTACATGACATTTATATGTTAATTTGATTATATGATTATCAGAACATCACATGATTTAGATTCTCTAATTTATAGTATGTTTATGATGTTTTATTTAAATTTATTATTTAGTTATGAATATTATATGTTATATTGGTTCTATATTCATAGGAGTATAAAACATTAATGTTTCCTTCATTAGTGAAAATATCAAAATCAAAGAAATCAAATAAAAAAATTAAGCCTAAGATTTTATGATCCAAAGGCAAGGATGAAATAAGACCAAATATAAAGCCAAAAATCATGTAAAGTATGCCTTCCTTTGTGGATTAATAACCTTTTCAAATGTAAGTGGAGTGTGGCTCAGATTATAGTATTAAATGGTCTTTGGCAATGTCATCTTTGAATAGCAGATCATCTCCATTTGAGAAATTGAGGAATGGTTGATAAAAATTAGAGTTAATTTGAAAGGTATCTCTAATAATTGTAAATTATTCACTATAAATCTTTAGCATATAATATGGAGAGGGACACCCCTTTATTTATAAGCACATTATCTAAATGTGATAACTACATCATGTCTCTCAAATGAAGAGTGGATAATTCACCCCAAGTCATCAAATGGATCCTAACTAGATCACCAATATTATGCCTTCATCTTATCCAAGATTATGTGGGTTGTGGATTATGTTCATTAAAATATCCCAAGGAGGATTAATATGAGCCCTCTATCTTACATCCAAGGTGGAGGGTGGATAATCCTCGTAAAAATATCTCAAGGAGAAGCAATATGAGCTCTCCATATTGCATGCAATATGGAGGATTGGTAATGCATTTAAATATATATTAAAAGGTGAAATATTATCCCTCCATATTTATTTTAATATGGAGGGTGGAGAATAATCATACCCAATTTGCTTTTGATATTGGAGGTGAGGTCATTAAATAATATGCCATAGCATCTTGAAATTCTTTTGGAGGGGAATATTATTGTTAAATGAGTTGGAAAAGGGAAGAATAACTAAATAAAATGATATTATAATTATAAATACATGTAATTATGATTATAAATTAAATTAATTAAATGGATCAAAAATATTAAATTATTGAATATAATGTGATATGAGGACCCTCGTCATTTTATCTCCAATATGGAGGGTAAAGAATGCTCCTTGAAAGATGGTGTTGATAAGGGATAAATTGAATTAAATGAAATTATAAATACTAAATCCATGGAATTTATAATTAGATAAAGGATTAAATAAACTAATCAAAAGGATTAACTTAATTAATATTATATGAATATGAATTTGTTTGAGTTAATTGTAACAAGATGAATCGATTAATTACCTAGATAGATGGAAATGACTAGTGATGTTGAGAACTATGATTAGAGTGTCAATTTTATGGTTTAGTCCATTTAATTACCCTAATTATGGATGAACCTATGTGTTTAATAACTTTTACATCTAATGTGAGAATGAAATTGGGGCATTTATTGATTTCTAGGCTTAATTAATAATGTTGTAGAAAGTCACTCTTATTTGCATAAAATTAATTTTTATTATCATTTTAGACATGGAAGTGGTGAAAATGGAGTTTATAAATTTTACTCTATTTAACAAGGTAATGATAGATACTATAAAAATAAACAACTTTTCAAATAATGAAAAAGCCTAAACAAGGAAGATGAAAAAATAGATGAAGAAATAATGGATGTTTTAATTTCATTGTTCCCGATTAGAAAGTATAGGAGACTTAATGTAAATTTAAATATATGATTTTAATTCTATTATTTATGGATTATTCACCCTTAGAAATGACATGCAGTGATAAAGGACATGAATGAGCTCTTAAGAAAGAGAGGAGAAGCTATGTTTGATTTTTGATGATGATGATGAATTGATTTACCCCAAATATAGCATAATTAGAGTAGGATAAATTAAAAAAATAATATACACACATTTAATTTCCCTAAATAATATGAAATATATGAGCATGGAATGATAATTTTCCCTTAGTAAGGTAGAATTGATTTTCTTTATACCAAACTGGGTGAATTTGATTTGATAAATTGATAAAGTGATTGATTGGAAATAATAGATCAAAGATTTTCCCTGTTTCATATATTAATTATGATATGAATGAAAATAATTGATAATTTTAAATAAAAACATGTGATAATGGTATAATGACTTTTTGAATAAGCTACCAAAAAAACCTAGCACACAAGAATGCTCAAAGTGATGAAAGATTAAAGAATGAAAAAATAATATAATGATTGAATAATGATATGATGAACATGGAAAAATATTTATGTTAATAATAAAAAATAAGTGTGTCTAGGCTGACCTCAAATACTTATTGGTACTAAGTGTTACCTACATAGTCTAAAAAGACTTCAGGGTGAAGTAATACTACTAGAAATTAGGAAAGAATATGGTGAATAATGAACTAGATGATGATGATGATGATGATGATGATGATAATAATAATAATAATAATAATAATAATAATAATAATAATAATAATAATAATAATAATAATAATAATAATAATAATAATAATAATAATAATAATAATAATAATGGTTAATAGATCATATGAATCTTTTTTCACATGATTATTTTCATATGAACATACTAATTTGAATATATTTAACCATAATGTTTAGTCATTATGATTTGATCATTAAAAATAGGATGATGTGATGCAACCAAAGATGACCAGGATAATTTGATTAAGTCATAGATGATTATGTGAGTGCATATACTCCATATTTATCCATATGATTAAAAAATATTAATGTTTTATTCATAGTGAAAATATAAAAAAAAGGAATAAAATAACAAAATTAAGCCTAGGATCTCATGAGCCAAAGGCAAGGATGAAAGAAAATTAAATATGAAGACAAATTATATGTAAGGTATGCCTTCTTTTGTGGATTATTCACCTTGTCAAATGTAATTGTATCATGGATTGGATTGTATTATTAAAGGGTATTTTTAAATTTCAACTTTTTAGAACTTAATGAATAGTTTATAATAAGTAGGTTTGATGTACAAGGTAGCTCTAAGAAATGGTAGGGATTTTCTATAAATATTAAACTTTTAATATGAATAGGTTTTCCCATTTATTTATAGGTATAGTGATTAAATGTGATACCTTCATCTTGTCTCTTAGATTAATGGTGGTGAATTAAACACAAGGCATCACATGGTTCACCAATATTATCCCTTCATCTTATATAAGATCAAGGTTCGAGGATGTTCCTTAAAATATACCAAATGGGATTAATATGATCCCTCCATATTCTATGTAATATGGAGAGTAGATAATGATCCTCAAATTTTTTCAAGGTTAAGTAATTTGAGCCCTCCATATTGCATGAAATATGGATGGTGGATAATTCCCTTCAAAATATATTAAAATTTAAAATGTGATCCCTCCATCTTGATTCTAAATGGAAGGTGGAGAATACCCATTCACAATATACTTTTGATATTGGAGGTGGGGTCATAAAAGAATATGCCATGACATATTGAGATTATTTTGTAAGGTAAGATGTTATTTGAATGATGTGAAAAAGGTAATAATAAGTAATTCAAATTAAATTATAATTCCATGTCCATGGAATTATAATTATAAATAATATTAATTAAGCTAACTAAAAATATGAATTTAATGAATATAATGTGATATGAGGAGCCTCCATCTTATTTCCAAGGTGGAGGGTGGATAATTCTCCTTGGAAAGTGGTGAAAAAGAGGGAGAACTTGTATTAAATGAAATTCAAAATTCCAATTCCATGTAATTTATAATTATAAAAAGTATTAACTAAACTAATCAAAATTATTAACTTAGTTAATATGATATCAATATGAATTTGTTTGATTTGAGTGCAATAAGTGGTATTGATTAATTGACTAAATAAATAGAAATGACCAGTGATGATGAGAAATATGATCAGAGTTCCCATTTAATGTTCTAATGTGGTGAATTTATCCAATTAGGGATGCACCTATGTGGTTTAGAATGTGTATGTCTAATGTGTAGATGAAATTGGGATGTTTAGTGATTTCTAAGCTTATTTCAAAATGTTGTAGAAATTCAATCTTATTTGAAAAAAATCATTTTAATTGTCATTTTAGACACAAAAGAGGTGAAAATGGAGTGTCTACATTTTTTATCTTATTTGAGGAGTTGTGAGACACTATATGAATCAAAAAAATTTTAAAAAATAAAAAATCTGAAATAGATAGGACGAAAATTTAGATGAAGAAATAATGAATGTTATAATTTTGTCATTCCAAACCAACATGTTCAAGAAATTAAATGGAAATATATGGATATTATTTGAATGAAATTAGTTAGGGATTATATATGTACCTATAAGAGTACAAAATTTTAGTGTTTCCTTCATAGCTAAAACTACCAAAATCAAAGCAATGAAATAACAAAGTTAAGCCTTAGATCTCATGAGCCAAAGACAAGCATGAAATAAAATCAAATATGAAGATAAAAATCATGTAATGTATACCTTCGTTTATATATTATTCTCCTTATATAATGTAAGTGGAGTGTGGCTCAGATTATATTTTCAAAGGGTCTTTTGCAATGCCATATTTAAATATTTTAACATCTCCCATTGAGATATTTAGGAATAGTTGATAACAAGTAGAGTTGATGCACTTATTTGAGCATCTAATATTAAGATGGATGATCCTTTATTTATAATTAGAGTGACTGAATGCGAGTCCCTCATCTTGTATCTCATATGAAGGTTGTATAATTCACCTTAATGCATCACATGGATCACCAATATTATCCCTTAATATTATCCAAGATTAAGGGTGGAGAGTGTTCCAAAAAATATACCAAGGGGATTAATATGAGACCTTAATCTTTCATGAAAGATAGATAGTGGATAATTCTCCTAAAAATTTCCCAAGTGGAAGTAATGTGAGCCCTCCGTCTTGCATGTAAAATAGAGGGTAGATAATGGCCTTAAAAATATCTTAAAATGTGAAATGTGATCCTTCTATCTTGCTTCCAAGATGGAGGGTGGAGAATACTTCCTCAAAAATTTATTTTCAAATTGGAGGTGGTGTCATAAAGGAATATGACATGGTATCTTAAGATTATTTTGGAAGGGAATATGATCTTTCAATGTAATGTAAATGATAAGAATAAGTAATTCAAATTAAATTATATTTATAAATACATGGAATTATAATTATAAATAAGATTAATTAAACTTTTTAAAAATATTAATTTAATGAATGTAATCTGATATAAGGGCCCTACATCTTGTCTCAAAGATAGAAGGTAGAGCATTCTCCTTGAAAAGTGGTGAAAATAAGAGATAAACTAAATATAAATTAGAAATTAATTCAATGAAAATTATAATTAGAACTGAAGGATTAATTAAACTAATCAAAAGGATTAATTTAATTAAAAAAATTATGAATTTGTTTGATTTGATTATAATAAGATGAATTAATTAGTTGACCAGAGAGATGGAAATGACCAATGATGATGATAAATTTTATTAGAGTGATTATTTAGTTGTATATTGCAATGAATTTCCCCAACTAGGGATGCTCTTATGTGTTTAAAAATGTTTACATATAATATGTGCAGATGAAATTATGATGTTAATGATTTCTAGACTTAATTCTTAATGTTTTAAAGTACCAGTATTATTTTCATAAAATTCATTTTTGTTATCATTTTAGACATAGAAGTGGTAAAAATAGAGTGTCTAAATTTTCCCCCTATTTCATAAGGCATTATGAGACACTATATGAATCAAAGAGTTTTCAAAGAATGTAAAATCTGAAATAAGGAGGATGAAGAATTAGACAACCACATAATGAGTGTTATAATTTCATTGTTCCCAATTGATAGGTATAACAAATTTAATAGAATGATAAGGATATAATTTTAATGATATTATTTAGGTATTATCCCCTTGAGAGGTCATGAAGAGATGAAGGATGTGGACGTTATTTCAAAAGAGAGAGGAAGAAGCTAGAATGGAAGATAAGATTAACCCGTGGACAATAATACACCACTAGTGTTAATGCCACCATGTTTTGATATATTATGATGATGAATTGATTTTATAAAAACATGTAATAATTTAAGAATGAAAAAATCAAAATATAATATATACACTTTTAATCTCCCCAAAAATTATGAAATCTACGAGTATGGAATGGTAGTTTTCCCCAAACAATGTAGAATTGTTTTGCTTTACCTAGAATAAGGTAATTTTAATTTGATTATTAGATGGAGGATTGATTAATAAAAAATAGATAAATTATTGAACATATTACAGATATTAACTATTATGTAAATTACTATAGTCTATAATTTGACACAAACATGTTGTTAATGGTATAACAACTTTTCAAAGAAAATATAAAAATAAACCCAACACACAAGAATGCTCAAAGGGATGAAAGACAGATTAATTAAAAGTAAGATAATGATTTAAGAATTATATTATTATATTTAAATAATATTTATTTTAATAAGAACAAAATTTTTTGGTGTAGTTGACCTCAAAAACTAGTTGGTATTATTTGTTGCTGACATAGTCTAAAAAGACCTCAAACCAATTTAGTTTACCCATAAATTAGGAGAGAATATGATGAATAATTGAATATATGATTAGAATAATAAGAATAATTTATCAATTTTTATGAATCATTTTTTACATGATTATTTTTAGGTTCAAATCCTTATTAGTATATATGTAGCCACAATATTTAGTCATTATGATTGGACAATGCAAAATGGGATGATGTGATGTACCCAAAGATGATTGTGATAATTTTATTGGGTAATAGCTGATGATATGAGGTGAGATATTTCCAATAAAAATTACTTATTTAATACATTTGGTACTTGATATTTATTAATATACATTATAGTATACATCATGATATAAAACACCATGATGACTTAGCCACATTGTGCATAAAGTCTAACCCATGATCTAATAGACAATTGAAAATAATCCACCAATGATAAACAAATGATGAAAATGATGATATATTCCAATGGAATAAAGTATAATTGAATAAAATGGACAAAATTATGATGATCTTAATGGCATAGTGAACAAATTCAATAAAATAACAAACAAACAAACAAACAAACCAAAAAAAGTAAAAAAGAAAAAGCAATAAAAAGCATCATGACATGAATCAAGTCAAAATACACATGTGAAGGCTTATGAATAGTGATAATTTAATGGTGCACAAAATAAATGACACATGAAATGGGAGGAAGTGGAAATAAAACATATTGGAATAAGTTTCAAGCTTAACTTGCCCAAAATAGGTTGAAAGTTGCAAACTTAGATTTGATAACTAATTTGATTCGATTTTGAGGATATTTCTAGAAAATGTGTTATTTTTGAATTTATTAGATTAAGTATTATTAATAGATTTATGATAATACAAATGTTTTTAGTTTTGGGTTATATATATTTTTTTGAGATTTTGGTATTTTTAATTTTTAGCATGTTTTAATGTTATGAACGTTTAGGATTTTAGAAAATTTTGAATGTTTTTTGAGTTTTTTGAATATAAATTAAATGATTTGACATGAAAAAAATGAGAGTGTACATATAATGGTGGATAATTAGACATAAAATAAATGAGTTGCACCAACATAGTCCAAATATATCTCAAGCCATTATAGTTTAACTGAAATTAAGAGTATAGTGTGATAACTATGAACAGGGAATGAAATATGATTAAGATGATCATGATTGAGATTAGATTAATGTTGATGGAGAATTTTAAAATTAAATAATGGTTATAGAATTGAATGGGAATGTTTGGATTTTTTGGATCATTATACCCATAAGGGATCATTAGCAAAAAGAAAAACATGTTCTAACACTAAGACGGGATTTAATAGCAAATGGAAGGATTGGAATGATAAGATTGGATAATAATAGATGATAATTAGTTTATAAATATTTAAGTACTATGTAATGTGGGAAAAAAAATATATAGCCATAAAAATGTCATTAAGAGGATATGCTAAGAGATTTTCCAAAATAGGGCTCATAATAACTTACACATTTTTATTAATATCAAGATGGGAATGAAAATTTGACCAAGATAGGATGAAAATAAAGATGGTTTGTGACAATGTAAAATGGTCAATACAATGGGAATGGAATAAATATAATTTTATAAAATAATTCCCTCAATTATTAAGGTACTTTTAAATAATAAATTATTTACACATGACATCAAAAACCTAGTTTTTATCATGGTACTTACCTAGGGTTCGAAAAGCATGGTTTTCACCATTGGATGAATTATTTATCTTTATCTTTTGATTTGATTTCAATTTTTTTATTTTTGGCATATAAAATCAAAGGAGGAAATAAATATGCATAATCTTAAATGTTTGATCTCTAGCCCATACTAATTTTAAATAGATTCTCTACTATATTGTTGTTTATGATGTGGGCTTTATTGATGTTGTTGTGATCTTCATTAACTATTGATTAAATTAAATCCAAACCTATAAACAAGGTATATCTATAGCCTTAATGAAAGAGAGTGTCGCTATGGAGGTTAAATTATTATAAGATAAAGTATTTAACATGATATCATAATATTGGGTTTGGCCTAAGGATATGATTATGATAGGAGGGGAAATGGTTGGAAGGCCAATGAAAATTAAGAATTTCAATCACACACACCATTGGTTATGATTTTAAATATGACATGATTTTAGATGTTACAAGGCCAACTCGTCCATCATTGACTTCAATAATGTCTTCATAAAGTGATTTTGAACTAATTTGCTCATTTATTGGCACCTCAAAGAGGTTTTAAACAACTAAATAGTCTTGACCATTGCAATTTTTTATCTGATAGATCATTAAAATAGTTTTAATTAAGGATGTTGATATTTCATTTTAAATTTCCCTTAGCACCTTAAACATGGTTTACCTAAAATATGCTAATTTTAGACTCTAATTTGACAAATTATCCTATACAACCTCAAATATGGGTTCATTAGGGATATTTGATTCTAATTAGATTTATACCATTGATATCTCATTATGAAATAACTCCAAAATGTGTGATTCTATTAGTTCCAAGTGATAGGTGAAGGAAATTAGATGTTAGGTTAATTAATTGGTTGTTTGACATGAAAAGGGTAGGGAATAATAATGAAAGGATAATAGGTTACACCATCTTTGTAGAGGATATTAGGGGAAATTACATCGATGCCTAAGGAAACTTTGTAAAAAGCTGTATAATGATCATTGATGGCTTGAAACTGATGGATATGTATAGCTATTATTACTATATCCTATTTCTAATATTTGTTTCAACATTAAATTTGATATTGATTTTGATTCTTATTGTAATGGTAAATATTAAAATTTTGATTGTATGTTTGATTATGATTGTGATGTGGGTTTTAAAATGAAACTTGATTATAGTTATATTTATAATTAGAAATTTTATTCTGAGAATGAAAATGATCCTAATTTTAATTCAACCATATGGATGACCTATTGGATTGAATTGTCCACAAGTAAATTTTTCACTTATTGTTGATCAATCAAGGCTTGGGATCAAAGGATTTATGAAAATTGGGAACATTTGGCAATGGATAGAAGACATATCACTAGTAAATAATAATTTATTCAAATATGGTTACATTGAATAAAGGTTTATCAAATATTGGTGAACAATCATAGATAGGTTTATCAATGTAAGGATCATCAAATATAGGGAGATGGTCAAACGGTGACTCATAAAATATATATGACTTGTCTTGATTTTTATTTGTAAGTGGATTAATATTATTATGATTTATAAAGTGATCTTGGCATATCCCTAGTGATCCATTCTTAGAATGGGGTGTACATGGCTCCATAGTAGATGATGACCCTTAGAGTGGTAGGAAAAATACATAATTAGATGGCTTGATTGACTATTACCCTAAGATAAGATCAATAATAGATACAAAGTATGATAGGTTTTGTCTAAGTTTAAATAGTTGATCTATAACAAATTATCTTAAAAATGAGCATAGACATTATGTTTGATGTGGTTGTTTTGGCTCAAAACCCATATAGTCATTAGATAAAGGTTTCAATATAGGTTCCCTTTTATAGTATGATCATGATCAATTGGGTAACTAATATATGATATGCTTTATGGATTTTTCTATGAAATAATCTAACTACTCCTACTTAGGATAAAATCTAGGTTTTCTAGATTAAAATCTATAGGTAGTCAATCAACTATTTCAAAGAGTCATAAAAGGAGATCATCCTTGTCATTAAACATGTGAGATTAAAAGGTTTTATCTAGATATAGTGTTAATTAAATATAATTAAATGGAGAGATAATATAATATTGATTAAAGGATGCCCCAAATTAAGGATACATGAAAGTGGAATCATTGGATTGGAATTGGCCCCAAGTAGGGAATAATTAAAATGATTTAAATGGAGTTGGCCCCACATAAAGTACAATTAATTTGATTGGATTGGGCTAAAAATAGGATGGAATTTATTAAAAATTATTTGATTGGATTGGGATCAAAATAGGTAATAATAAATCAAAATTTATTTTATTTAGATTATCCCCAAGTAGGGTGAACTTGATCAAATCTATGAATGTAATTAGAATTCATCCTAAACATGGTTGACTTGACTAGATTGATTATAATTAGCTCTATGTAGGGAAAATTGATTGGATACTTTTAATCTCAAATTGGACTTGTATTTTGGATTGTATTCAAAAAATATAAAGGATGGATGTCATGACTTTGTCACTCCCATCTTACATGTGAAATAGAATGAATGAAAGATAAGGATATGATTTGAATAATTTGAATTTATAGACATTGGTCAAACTTAACCTGATTAGAATGTGACTTTGTTTAAGTTGGTATCAATTAGTTTTTGAATTGACTTGAAATAAATCATAAAAAATTATTTGAAAATGATAATTTAATGTTTTACTTAGATAGATTTGACATCAAACTATTTTGACTTTGAACAATTTATTTTGAATAGATTGGACTTGAATAATTGAGTTTATTTGCAATAGATTTGGAAATTTGGTTTGAAATTGGAAAATGAAATTTGATTAGAATCAATACTAACTCAACATAGGTAGCATAACAACATAATTTTAGATAAGAGGGGTATAAGTTTAGACAAATTTTCACATTAAATCTAAAATAGAATAATGTTTTACTCAAAAATTATCCAGAGTAACACCTCTTTGTGAAGGTGTATGTGGACTATTTCTGAATATATGACAATTTTTGACACCACATCTGAGTAATAAATAATTCAAACTCATAACTATTATTTATTGATCTAAATGGGATTGATCCACATTCATTGATTCTTTTGATATACTCACCTTGAGAGATGATTATAAAGTTTAAGATTATTTAAGTAATTAATACAAATATTGGTGGTGTTTTAACCCCACCCTTCTCTTAATAGGTATTGACATGAAATACATATTTAGGTTATGTTACCTTTTCAAATCTTTACTAATGAATGTTTCATGATATAAATGTCTTATTATAAATTTTTCATGGGCTTACTATATGGTCTTAATATACCTTGTGGTATGTGGAAAAAAATCATAAATTAGACATCAAGGCTTAAAAATCTCTTCAGGAGAGGGTATTCTCACTTTATGACCACTTCATTCATAGGATTTTAATGATGTGCTACCAAAAATCAAGTTATGAAAGATATTTTAGCTATAGAGCAATTGATGTAGCCTTAATTTATATACCCCACAAGATAAATAGGGTTTTTATGAGTAATGCTTAATGATGTCTAATTTGTATATAAGGGAAGTGAAGTTGATCACAAATCAATCCTACCTCAAAGAATATAAATCACACTAGCCCTTCTACTTGTTGGTACATTTAGACAATCAAGGTCATCACCAATATGGATTTTCTAGACCTAACTAAGGGGTCTCTTACCACATAATATCACTTGAGAGGGTTTTAAATCCTCTAGTCAATAAATATCTCATAATAAACCCAAATAGGTTCTATGTTTTCTTATCAAATTAAATGACAAATTAGAGTAAATCTAATATAGTGCTTACTAGATAATGTGGTAAAAAATGAGGATAATAAACATAAATGTAAAAATGCAAATAAAAACTTTACTCAAATTAATATAGAGGTAATCCTAATTCATGGAGAAACAAACATATTAATTAGCTAACACATATAAATCCATCTACTTAATAAAGAGGAGTAAGAGCTAGTAATACTTATTTTGATGATGAACCCATCAGGCCTCAATATTTCCTTAAGCCAATAGTGCTCAAAAATAGGCTATTTTGGTTTGTAAGGATAATAAAGATAGGTCATATATAGGATACATGACTTCTCCTATGCATCCAATAGACTTTTCCCACAAGAGAAGACTATTATCTCTAAAGGAAGTATGAAACCCTAATCAATGGCTCATTAAGTAGAATGGTGGATAAATAGATGTACAAATAAATGATTATATTTATTTCTATAATTAAAATAGTGAAAAGGATGTGTTTATATAGTTTGATCTAACCCTAAACTCTTACAAAATTTTAGTGGATAGATTGGGCCCAATCAACACCTATTTATTAATAAATAAATTAGTTAGGTCCTAGACTAGGTTGGCTATGGCTGACCTAGTTTTTTAATGTTATTATTTTTAAAAATAGGGTCATCCCATGTGAATTTGTTTAGTAAACAAAAAAAAAATTGACTTAGGTAGGGGATATTTGAGGTGGTGAATTTCTTATAAGAGTGTGTAATGGAAATATACAATAGGTTTTTCATTGGTTTAAAGTGGTGATGTAAGCAAAAACAATATTGCAATGAACCAATGGTCTACCCACCCATTTCCCTATGCATGCTTTATGGCATACACTGAGTGAGATTGAGAATATATGAGTTCATATAAGAGATAAAGTATAAGTAATTGATAAAATTTAAAAACATTATGTTTATACATATGTTCCAATTAAAGCTCATCACATGTCATGCAGTTGTAACACAATATGGTGCTTTAGGGAAAGAACATATCAATAGATAATGCTAAAATAAGTGAGTTTTAGTAAAGAAGAAAACAAGATAAATAAAAGGAGAAAATTAAAAAATGAATACCTTTACTTACCATAGTGCTATAGATTGAAAATAAAGTTAGAGAAACACAATGGTGTCTAATGTAGTGAACATTAGGTGAACTTGTAAAATAAGCAACAAATAATTTTTTTTATGAAATATACATGTAATATGTGGAAAAAATATCTATGATATCAAGATTCCATAACATTTTTTGGTTCATAAAATGAGGTCATAGAATAAAATTATGAGTGAAGAATGAAATTTGGTGGTAAATAACTAATAGGTAAATAGTTTTGAATAGTAAATATAAATAGGGTGAAAATTAATTCATTTATTATTTTTACTATTTAGAGAAAAATATTAATTTGAGATACCTAGTTGATCCTTGAGAGTGATCACGGTGAGGAGATGATAGCTTTGACATGGATGATGTTATGCAATCATAGCTAGTTTAGCTTAAGTAAGTGATGCATTAATTTATTTATTTTTTAACAATTTTAATTAAAATTAAGATAGATATAAAATTTATATATTAAAATAAAATTTACATATTATAAAAAAACCTAATAAATTTTTAATTAAACTAGGGGTAAAATGAGATACTAGGTAGGAAAAAATTAGACCAATAAATGACTTAAGGAATTTATGGTAAATGGTTGAGAATTAGTTATAAATTAATACCAGAGTTAGCCTTACTCAATTAGATAAAGTGAGATAATTCAAGGTTCTTGAATATGTATAAGATGGCCAACATAATATTTTTAGACATTACCAACTACATAGTAAATGGCTAACCTAGTTATAAAAATAGATATGGCTGACATGGTACATTCTGACTGATATAGTATGGAATAGGTGACCAATATAATCTGTTAAAGGAGTCTAACTACATGGAAGAGGGCTGATATATATTTTAAAGGATAGGAAAATTTTGATTTAGTAAAAAAAAAATTATTGTGTCTACAAAAATGGGTTGACTTTGTATTATAGGACTAACTTAGTATGCTAAAGAGGTGAATAGGTTGATTTAGTATCAAAAGGGATAACTATGTAGGAAAAAGGAAAAAATAAGAAAAATTGGCTAACAAAGTAGTTATTTTTTTTATTTTAATACTATTTAAGAATCTATTTTATTTTTATTACATCAAAATATAATACATTCTCTATTGTTTGATATTTTATAGAGGCAACAAAGATTTTAGTGCCTTGTTGATGCATTATGGCTACTAGATTTTAGGAGAATGGGAGATACTAACCAACACATTATGACTAGAGATGGGGGGGATAACATAGAGGTGGGAATCACCTTCAAGGATATTCATGCCTTTTTTAGACTTCCCATTGTCAATAGTTATGTCATATTTGATGTAATATATATAGAGGATGAGATGTGAAACCTATCCTATTGGATGATAGGATTAGAGAGGATTTATCTTGGGCTGTGGGTTAGCTTATTTGATGTGTATGTCATATCCATTATAGGTATTTATAAGTCCTTCATAGGACTTATGACATCATGTGTGTTGTGTCACAAGTTGGATGAGAAGATAATAATATATGTGGTATCCTTATGTCATCTCATATTAGAATAAGGTAAATTATATGATTTAGGCTTTATTACTTAGGTATATCTCATGCATGATATGCATGGTATGCTGACTCAGGTGTAGAAGATGATGGACCCTATCATTTTATTAAATTATTTTATTTACAATAAATTCCTTATATATAAATTGGATAGGTTTCCCCATGTAATGCATGATAGGATACCTTGGGTGGTATGACAGAGATAGGATAATGTAGTGCATATCAGTCCCATGTCTTAGATTTATAGATTGTGACATAAGGGTAGATAGTGTGGTTACCTTAAACTGATATTTTTATCATATGACCAACTTGGGTTACTATTGCTATTGGTTTGGCACATGTTCAGATCATGAGAGATTATAATTCATTGGTGGAACCACATCTAGTAACTCATGTAATTAGATAGATATGCCTACCATATTTGGTGGCCCCTCTACTAGTGACCACTTACTAAGCATGGAATGATAAAGAGTTGAGAAGGAGAGGAGGCACAAGGGTGCCTATATTGATACTTGTTATTAGGCCTCAATAAATAATACCATGGATAGGTCAAGCACATTAACAAAAGGTGATGAAGCTCAGTGTAGAGGATGTTATAGTTATGGATGATAAGGGCAAGGATATATGAGAGGTGGGAGGGGAACCAAAATATGGTAAATAATGTTTTCGTCAAGATCATAGGAGAAGGAGGCATTATCGATGAGATGGGACATAAGTGTAAATAGTCAAACATGGTGAATTTATGGTGTCTATTGAACATAACTAATCAATAGAGATGCAATTAAAGAAGGGACCATGACAACCATGGGTAGTGGTCCTAGGTTTTGCACTTAGAAAAAGGTAGTTGATAAATAAGGTGCTCAATAGCTAGGTTGATGAGGAGATCATGCTTAGTGACACTAACATTAGTGATAAATGCTTTAACTTAAAAATTATTTGACATAGATTGCTAGTTTCATTATTATTTATCCATTTAGTGATATATAGATGGTTTGGCATATATATACATGATATTTGATGTATTTTTAGTTTTTATTTTGTAGGTATTGGAGGAGATCAAATGGGGAGCCATGATTGTGGTCACACACCATGATATTTAGATGGGATGATATCATATTATGAACCATCCACCTTGGTATACCCTATGGTACCATCTACCTTAACTTATGCTAGTTGGCTTATATTAGTTAGTTTCATTTATAGTTGTAGGCTCAAAGAAATAACTTATATCCACAAACAAGAGTAGGAGAGGGATAAGATTGATCCTTGTAGGCATTTAAATAGGAGTGACCCACCCATATGGTGACTACTATAAAGCTTAGACATGTGTAGGCCTAGGTGACCAATCTATAGGGATAGGTCAATAGCTTGAGATAATGGACTACCTCATTAAGTCATACCATTTAGAGGGGTCAGTCATATGCATTCATGGATAACATGGTTCAAATTGAGGATAGACATGATAGAGAATAGGTTTAGAGATACAGATATTGTATTTTATATTCTATTATATCAAAATCATGTTAAATATATTTTCATATGGACATTTCTTTGTCTATGATTTGTACTCATTATTTATGGATATATTGATGTATTTATTTCTAGCACATGTATTTTAATTTTTTTGTATATTCTATGGTAAATATGTGTGTATGTTTTATATTCTAACATTATTTGACACACATGCATGGTTAAAAATAAAAGTAAAATGATTTAGAAAATTAGAAATAATCATAAAATGTAATGCACACTATATCACAATGGGATATCTCCAAAATCAAGAGGCAAATAAATATGAGAAGCCAAAATAGTAAAGTAACAAGTAACAAAAATTTTAAAACCATGTAAATGAATTGCACCAAATTAAAAAAAAAATCATAATATATCAAGTTGAGAAGTATAAAATTTTGTAATAAAATAGAAAACATGTGAAAACCAATGGTATAAAAAAAATAAACAATAAAATTTAATCAATCATACAATATCAAGATAGGAAGTGTGAAAACAAAAATAAAAATTAATTATAAATCAAATTAATCATACTAAGTCAATATTGTAAGTATGAGTAATTTAATAAAATGGTTGGAAACATACATGCAATCAGAAAGTAAGAAGATAAAAGTGATGTGTTTATAAAGTAAGCATAAAACATACAAAATCAAGATGGGAAGTATGTAAATGATGTGTAGATCATAATCTAACACAAATTATCTCAAATTTTAACCACATAATTTAATTATGACTTGGTTATGTTATGAACCTTTTAATGGAATATTTTATGAGGAGAACATGGTACTATCTAAGGTCTTACACTACAAATCATAAAGGGAACATCAGTGAGGTGGAGATAAAGGTGGGAATAATTTAAATATGTTTTAATGTGTTAATTTGTGAGGAGAGTATATTCCTATCATAGTATTACACTACAACTCACAAGGTGAACACCAATGAGGTAAATTTTAAATAAAGAAAAAAATAAGGAAATATTTTGTGAGGAATATTTGGTCTTATCCAAGGTCTTTTAATTGAACACATGAGGGGACCCTAAAGATAGGATCAATTAATAAAATGATATTCATTAAAAGAAATATTAGGATTATTTTAATGAAAATAGGGAATGTAAAAACCATGACGTAGGCATTGTTTAGAAAAAATTAGTAAACATGAGGCATACTAGGTAATAAAGAAAGACACTAAGAGTCTAGTGACCATCAAAATAACAATGATACCTACTCAAAATAAGCACAAACCTTTATAGGAAAATAGGTGGGATACTAACATCAACTAGTGGAGTTTATATTAATAAGGAAATTAATTGTTCCTACCTTTTCACAACATGTTTCCCATTCTTCAGGACCTCTTACAATGTTCTTAGTCTACTGTGATGATTGGGTACATGTGTGAGAAAGTAAGTATCAATTATAGATTTGATTTTCTCTCCTACCCTAATCTACTGGCCTATTGCACCCTAATATACTTTGCATCTATCATGAGGCCAACTATGGAATTTTAGCTTCAATTAGAAATATGACATGCATTAAAGATAGTAAATCACATCTTTTTATGTGATTAAGCTTTCGGATTGTATGTTGGCTTTGAATCATTGAATTTTGTTTAAATGATTTGGTTTTTAAATTTGTATGAATTTGAAAATTCCATCTCCATACATATTTGGAATAAATAACATGAGTGATAAAATTTATACACATTAATTAGCTTTAGACTTTGGTTAAAGGAGGCTAAGTAACTAGAGATATGACTAACTATACAACTTAGGCTTACCTATGAACTAATATGTAATCTCAATTTTCAACAATATGTATGCTTAGTATGCAAAAAGGAAATAAGGGAAGAAGGGAGATAAAAATATATTGATGTATATAAGTAGTAAAATGAGAAGTATTTTTTACTAACCAATCATATGGTAGAGATAAAATACTAAGGGAATAAGGGTTGTATAACTAAGTCATAATAATAATTATCTTTATTCGAGTGTAAAATATATCAAAAAATAATTATAGAGAAAATAATTGATTCTATGAAAGAAGTGGAATCATAAATATAAGTTTGCATTCATGTAAAGAATGATAATAATCCATAAGAAAAATTGAAAGAGAATGAAACCATGTAAAACATATAAATCATAATATAATGGTTCATGCAAAAGATATTAGCAAAATCATGTTTCAAAAATAATCAAAAATATAAGATATATAAATGGTTCACAAATCCTTTCAAAATCATATAATAGAATAATGTGAGATAACTCCTAGTTGTATTCACAAGTACTGATAAATTTGGCCATAAGTGTTATTCATAACTTCTAAAATGTCCCTATGTATTTGAAGTCTGATGTTAGCTAGAGTCTCATCAATCTTCAAGGAATGTTTTGAAAATACTTACTTTCATATCATCTCAACTAAAAAGGTAGGTGTAGAGGAAGAATAATAATGCTTATGTGGTATCTCTTATTTTGGATAATTCAAGGAATAAGTTTCTATATGGTAATTCTATATACGGAGCTAGGAGGAAGAAAAAATAGAAGAGAAGGATGAACCTTTGTTTGTAGATGACTTATAGGATAAGGAAGAACTAGCACTAGTGTATACTATTGGATATGTTGTTGAAGTACATGACATTGAACAATATGATGGATATAACACTAAATCTAAAGATAATAGACTTCCCCATATTTATAGATGTACTATAGAAGTATCTTGGGAGGAGATATGGTCTCGTGTTTGGTCTAGGTAATGATTGGTCATAATGTGTCAATGTATTTCCTATATTTCTAGCACTGGGTAGAAGAATGGTTATTTATTCCATGAATGAAAAAAATACATCTACTAGTATACTATGGGCGTCCACTAGTTGAAGGGGTAGAAGAAAAATCATTGGGCTATCGATATATATAACAATATTTGGTCGATGACCAATAACTCTATGAACATTGTAAAAAGTTTGATCTATAAATTATTAGGGTAAGGGATTAGTCTTAGGTAATGGAAGAATAACATGAATAAGGAAGGTGGAATATGGAGTGTAAACTAGAGTAAGATTATCTATAGGTAAGGATGCATGTGCAATGGGTGTAATTAAAGTGTCTAACATCTATGGAGGAATCATAATGGAAGGATCATGATATCTCATAAAATGATAAGGTCCTATTATGGCATGATCTATAAGCATACTCTTGATAGGCTCTAATATAACTGAAGGTGTAATATGTGAGTGATTCATTTCTAACCTATGAAAAGTAATGGAAAACTGAATATTAGGTACTATAAGAGAAAAAATAATAAAATAATGAAAATAATGATCCTAATAAGAATGATATCTAAGAACATTATTCTATATTAGATGAATCCAAGTAAAAATGGGTCATCTAAATCATAAAAATTATCATAATTGGGTTTATGTAAGTCCATATTACATGTGGAACTATAATATTTGTCAAGGAATAATGGTGAATGGAATGTTTAGTTTTGGTTAAAGTAACTACTATGTAATCATAAAGTTGTTGACAGGATTGAGGTTGAAGAGGAAGAAGTTGAGAGATGATGTGAGGAGAAATATAAGAAGTGCTAATCCTTAGTCTTCCCTCATCTAAATCATCATCGTTGTTTTCTTCTAGGTTAGGTTTAATATTCCTAATTAATTTTGGGTGACCATTATAACCTCTAGATGAGTTAACTAGATAGTTAAAACATTAGGATTCTCAAAATGGAACACTAGGTAAGGGTTCAATGGTGGGTATTATAAAGATAACTAATTCTTGGAATTATTAAAAATTCTAAGGATTTTTGTTCCCTTTAATCTTTTGAATAGCACCATTGTGAGGAAATTTTACACAATAACATGCAAATGAAGTAACTGCTCTCATATGATGAGTCTAGGGTTTACCAAGTAAGTTATTTTAAGAATTTGGAAAGTTAAATATCATGAATTTCACATGGATAATAATGGAAGGTATGGTAATGGAAATCCAAAAAAAACACAAAGGAGTAATTTTTATTCTTTCGTGGCCTTGACATGTATTGCATATGAATATAAAGTTACTTTCTAAGCATCCAAGTGTTTTAATAAAGTCAAGGGAAGCAAAACAAGTTCCTAAACCTTCATCAGTTAAATCAATCTTAACTTGGATACCACCTAGTTTGATTATAATGAATAAATGAAGATCATCCACATGAATCAATATCTTATTAGGAATTATATAAGAGATAGGGAATTTAAGTGAGAAGTAAGTATCCACTATTTCATCAACATGGATGGACATCTGTTCAAATTGTTTAATTATGTTATCTTCAAATCTATATAAGGTGTCCTCTTTCCTTATAGGAGGACTAGGAATTTTCATTTTGAATAATAACTACATTAGGCAGTTATGATGGTGAGGAGAAGTTTAAATTACTTCTAAGAAGGGGATTTGAGAGGGAATATGGTAATTTACTACAATAAGATCCCATTCATCATAACTTGTGAGAGGATTGTTAGTTATATGTGCATAGTGTTTCAAGAGTTCCTAATAAATGGGGTTAGATGTAAAATTAAACTTAAGTTTATAAGGCATGGTTTATTTAGGTTGGTTGTAAGTGGGTTTATATGATGTGATGGTGTGTTGAGTTACTTTTTGTGGTTGAGTGGAAGAAATATTGTTTAATGTTTGAGGGATGTTTTTTTGTGGTATGGAAGTTGGGAAAAGAGGATAATTTATATCAATGGTATGAGAGGTATGGTAAATTTGTGTTTTTGTAAGTGGTACATGTATTTTTGTAGCTTCATCTTGCCCCAATTTAATTAAATGGGATGGGGAAGTGTCTTGAATGATGTGGAATGTTGGAGAGGTTTTATGTGTATATGTTTATTTTTAATCAATATAAGCAACTACTCTTCTCGTATTAGTCATAATAACCACATTCTTATCATTAGTGTTAACGTATATAAGACTCTCAATGGTGTTAGTAAAAGGGGTAGGTTGGTCAATGTTGTCTTGGTGAATAGGAAAGGGTCCTTTTAGATATCTAAATGAGCATTAAATTAGTTTAAATCTTTATTTTTATATGAGTCTCATGAGCTTTAAGTGCTATGTCATAAACTTGTTGAATTTTTCATATAAGGGATTCATCATCAATGTTAGGACCAAGAAGAAAATAAATATAAAGATTTATTAATTATATATAAATCTCATGATAACTCCCCCAAGTTTCATGAAACCAACAAAATTTATTTGGATCATACCATGATTTCATAGGATGAGTTGGGTTAAGATCTTGTGGAAGAGGTCATGGAATAATTTTTTGAATTTATACTAGGGAAAATGGTTTGTGCACATTAGTATGATTGTTTTGATATAATTTGAGGTTATAATTATAATTATTATTAGGGGGAGGATAATTTTCCATGGTGGTGTTTGGAGCAATAACTTGGATGGTGTGTATAGTGTCATAAGTATTGATAACACCGTTATTGGTTTAATGATGGTTTTTATTTTGATAAGCATGTGATTTCTCATTATAGTTTTAGGTGGTTAAAATTGATGTAGGAGGATGTCTTATCATTTAGTTTGGTAAATATCTACTTCCAAAGTTTATAGAGAAAGGATCCTAATGCAATATTATAATTTAGGGTGGAGATCATTAGTAAATAAGTGGACTATGTTTTCTTCCACCATATTATTCTTAAATTTATTAGATAATTTTTTCCATCATTTGATGAAGACTTGTGTCATTTTAGTTTTGAGTTGTTTATAATTTATAAAATGAGCTAATTTATTTTTTGAAAGATCACTAGTTTGGAATTCTTGGACTAGTGATTTGACCAAGTCTTCTACGCTAGTAATAGAATGGGGTTTCAATTGATTATATGAATCTAAATTATCTCATGAAAGAATTTTAGCTAAGATTTTAGTGGTAGTGAAATTATTATGATTAATCCAATATTTTTAAAGGTTGAAAAATGTTTTTAAATGTAAAGTAAGATCTATAAATCCATTATAAGTGATGGTGGGGGTAATACCTCCTATGTCAATGTTATAAATTTGATGTAATAAAGGTTCATTTTGTAAAAAATTTATACTTTTGTCAATAAGTGTAGATTGTGGTATGAGGTTATGGACTGAATCCCTAAGGGCGGGTAGGGGGCATTAGGATTTTGCACTCCCCATGGAACATGGTGAGGTTAGTTTTGGAGATGTATGAGGTGATTTTGAATTTTCATTATCTAATTTACATTATTATTTTTAAAATTATGAATTTTGTTAATTATTTATAATAAAATTTTATTAGCTTCAATAACATTTTGGATAGTGGATACAACATGTGATGCACTAGTATTATATGAGGTATTAAGTGCTCAAGATGAAATGTCAGTGTGGGATGAGGTAGTCAAATTTACCTAATTAGTGGTATGAGTAACATTTTTATAAAAATAAACATTGGTGTAAAATTAATTAGTATAATGGTTAAGGATGTGGGTGTTTTGAAGAGTCCCACTAGAAGTTGAACTTGTCATGTTTGTAGAAATACTTGGCATGGAGGTAGAAAAATACATAGAGGATGATGCCATGGTATGGTAAGGATACATTATATATGGTAAAGTTTGAGATTAAAATAAATGTATTGCCCAAAATCCTTGGTAAAATATAAGGGAAGGTGAATGTGGTTCTCTTATATGAGGTCCCATCATGAGACTTTAGATGGTTATATGATCTTTTCCTCTATTTTGAGGGTTTTTTTAATGTAAAAGAACATTTTAGTTGTGTATTAAATTTAATAATCATATTATAATGAAAATAAAAGGGTTACACATTAAGGAATAATGGGGAGGAGTCCCATTTTTGGTAGTGTAGGTGGAAACATGGGCATTGCTTTGATACGTAGTGGGTGACACAAGATGTGTCTTAGGAAACCTATTTGGATTGGTAAAATTCATCATGTTTATTTGATTTAATTATATATTATCCTAAAACAATAAATTTATTATTAATTATGGAAATTAAAAACTTTGTTAAAATGACGATCAAATTGTATGATACTAGGTCAAACTAGTCAACACTATCTTATAAGATAGTAGATAGGATAGACTAAAAAATATGAAATCAAATTGATCAAATGTGTTTTTAATATGGTGAGGCTAAGGTATTTTGAAATACATAGATAGATAGGTTTAATATGTGTTAAAGGATAAAATAACAAGTAGTCTGTAAGAGATTGGGTTAAATAAAATGACTATGTTCTATGGAAAATATAGACTATAGGAGACATCATTGATTAGATTGACCATGATCCAAAGGTAAAGTTAGGTTTTGAAAGTTATGAATTTAGATGATATAGTGTCATTTTTTATAATATTTAAAAAAAACACATAAGAAACTAGTTGGATTTAGTCAATTCAATTGTAAGACAACATAAAACTTGTATCAACACTACCTGATACATGTTTTGAAATAAACATATAATTATCAGAGAGAAAGTGACAAAAATAGAAATTCTAATCTATGTTGTCATTATTGAATGTTTTAAACTATAAATTTTATAAATAAATATGATAGAGATTTATCTATAAAAAAGAACTACAAAGGTAATCTAAGGATTATTTTAGGTAGTTAAGTGTAAAAGGGATTTGTATTAGTGATAACACTAGAATTTTCTTGAGGACTACCCCATCACTTGAAAATATTATAATGATAAGGGTTTTAAGTAATTTTCCAATATATACCATCAACCACATATTTATACTCACCCATAAAACTTAGTCAGTTTCCCCCTTGGTGATGAAATCAAAGTAGGCAGACTTTGGGTAGAATTTTTTTAATTCTTTTTGATGTTATGTAGTTTGGATTTGTGTGAATACAATAAGAATAGTGTGACTAAATAGATAAATTAAAACTTCCTATTTAGTCTATGTGTGAAAAAAAACAATCATGTAAGCAACAAAATGGGGTTTTCCTATATGAGGTACCATCATGATATAATTACTAAGGAAAAAAGAAATAAAATTAAATATGAGTTAAGTACTATAAATATGATTTAATTCATTTTCTTTAAGATTATATGTTCATTTCAAATTATTAGGTATGTAAATAATATAAAACATAATCAACTGGGTCAATTCTATTTGTTGAAGTAAGGGCCAAAAAACATAGTCAAATGAGTCAGTTGAGTATCCTAGGTAGAAATAAAATAAAAAAATTAAATGATCTTAGTTGATCGAATTTATTATATATTTATAGTTCCATAGATTAAAAAATGTGAAAAACATTATTGGAATGAAGGAAAATAAATTATTGTCATGGTGAGAATGAACTTGATGATTTTAAAGATGTTGAATTTATTGTGTTTACACTATGCCATCAAAATAAATATTTTTAACCTACTAGTATATTCGAATGGGTTGAGTAAATTTGAAAACCTATATGTGAAGAAGCAAATTGAGTTGAATGGATTGATTTATTGACCTATGTTTGAATATGACCTGCACAAACAAACATAGAGTCAATCAGGTCAATTATATGTTTAATCTATGCACATAAAGTAATATTGAGATGATAGATTCAATATAGTGATGTGAAAATTAAATAAATAATAAAATAAATGAAGGCATGAAAACAAACCTAAAAGGGTTAGTTCTTGTTGAGTTCACCAAAATCTATACAAGGTAAAGTGAAGCTAAGCTACAAATCAATCCTACTTTTGGAGAAGATAAATCAAACTATCCCTTCCACTTGTTGATACAATTATAAAATTAGGGACATGAATAATATGGATTTATTAGACCTAACTAAGGAGTTTGTTACCTTAAAATATCACTAGAGTGGGTTATAAAGTCTCTAATCAAGTAATACCACATAATAACCCTAGTTAGGTCATATTTTTTATTGTTAAATTAAATGAAAATTAAAGTAAATATAATGTAGTGATCACTAAATAATGTGACACAAAATAGGTAAAAGAAACATAAAATCAAACATGTGAACAATAACTCTTCTCAAGTCAATGTAGAGGTAATCATAATGCATATAGAGAGAAACATATTCAAAGTTTGTTTATAAGTATAATAAATGAGGGAGGATGAATTATTGATGCAATCAATTGAATTCCAATTCCAAAACTTCAAACTCTTAACCAATTTACAAAAGCATTCATGAAGCATAAAAAGTAGTTATTGCAAAGAACAAAGAAAACTATACAAGATCAACACTCATACACATAAATTATGGAGGAAATCCTCATTGGGAATAAAACCTAATCTCAAGTCTATAAACAAGTGGATTATAGTCCTATAATATATTTAAAAATAAGATACTTTAGTGAAGCACCTACTTCACAAGGAACACCAACCCCTAAGCATGAACAAGCACCCACTTGTCCAAGATTTTGAGTACCCTCACAACACATTATAATATAATCACCTAAAAATATTTGATTTCCTTTAAATATGATGGATATATAGTGAACATCAACTCTCTTGAACCCTTCAATCCTTCACACACAATCAATGCATCTAAAATAACCTTTTGGATCACTCTATACTTCTTCTCTCATCCTCAATATTCAACCCTAAAAGAACACTTGAATAATATCAAAAATATGACCTCTAGGTCATACACGTTTAAACCTAATTTTATCTTTAATCCATCCATCAATAAAATTCATACTTCTCTTTTATTTTCTTGTAAAACTCTAGAAACCTTCATCTTTGTTTATGCTCTTTATAGAGCCTTCATGATCACCATCCACTTTGTTGGCCATAAGACATACCTTAAACCTTAATAATTATATCAGACCTATAATAATATAAATTTAGACTACATAGGTCATCCATAACTTCTATAGATCACCCTTAAGAAACATCACCTTTCAATTAAGCCTTAAGAAGCCCTTATAGGTCCATAGAGACATATTCATCCTTTTAGCACTTCACTAAGCAAAAATAGGAACATAAGATGACTTAAAATCACATAAGTCCTCACCAAATGACCCTTAATACATCCTAAAGTGATTATACTCATCACTACAAACTTGTGCATATTCAAAACCTATTAATCATTTTCCATGTACATGAAAACACCATGAATAAACTAAAAGTCAACTTGAAAGCAATTGTTCATATTGAAGATGGATTGGTCAAACCTTAAGAAAACATAAATATTATCCTCATGTAGTATAAAACACTCTCAAATAGATAATTCATTTTTAAAAATATGAAAACCATCAATAAAAACTCAAACATCCTTCTTGGGTCATTTTAGAATAAAGTGAAACCCTTGGTCAACTTTTGACCATAATAAATACAAGTGTATGACTAGTCAAACCTCCAAATATTTTTTTATGGATTTCATTGAATTTATATACCAATTTAATTTTTATACCACCATAAAATTCAAAATTTATTAACAAAACATTGTAGACTAGTTTTCCTTTATAAGTTCAAATATTTGAATTCTAACGATCACTTTTCAATGCAAATTTGACTATGAAAACTAGTGAAATCTTCATGAGAGACCAACTTTTCACTAACATAATTTTTTTACATACATCATGTCAAGATATAATATTTTAAACACTTTATTTTGAAACCTTCACACGTGCGAATGCTGATATCATCAATCTACTTACTCAAGAAGTTCTACCAAGATGACTACAATAACCTAGACCTTCACAAGACTATTCAAATGGACTTATTTCACATCCAAAAGTAAAACAATAACTATTTTTACCTAATATTACTCCTCAAACATGGTCAATACATCACTAACATCCATCACCTTGCCTAACCAAGCAAACACTGTAAGGTACATGTATGCTCACTAATGGACATTTTGTCATTGAGAACCATGCATAAAAATAAAATCATGAACACTATTGGACACCATATGGAAATAATTAAAAAAATAAACATTCTCCCCCTTTTTTATTGATGTCAACACTTACAAATGTTTTCAAAGCCAATAACAAAGCTTATGCACATACTTTTTTCCCTCTAAAATCACTTTTTCCCCCTTTGACACAATGATAAAGTGGGCTTACTTGTTGATACTAAGAACCTTTATATGTATTAAAATACAACATCAATAAGCTATATCTTATGAGATATGATATAAACTTTGTTTATCACTATGCATACCAATCCTTACCATGACTACCTCAGGCTTGCCCATTGACAACACTCTTATTTGACCATGAACTACTATATGAACAAGAAATGAATAATATGAAGCAAATAATAGTGATAAAACCTTTATAAAACTCATATGTACTCCACCTATGTCACTTAAAATTTTTCACCCCTTAAGCATCCTCATACCATCTCTAACCATGATAAAATTTCATAGTTGGCTTCAAATTTTCTCTCACAAGCCACACATAGAATGAAGATTGGACGTTTAAGATCTTTATAAAATATATATGATTCATAAATAAAATTTAGAAACATATTCAAGGAGAACCATACCTTTTTATTATGAATAAAATGACAAAAAATGATTCTTCTTCATACTAGCCTTGCTTAGAGGCATAGTAGCCCTACCTGAACCTTGAAGAGCCCATAACTTTATGCATATTCACACTTACAATTTGAAATTTAATACATATAATAAAATAATATTCCCCCTAATGCATGAAAATAATCATCATCCAAATATTATTTTACACCATAGTTCATTCATAAACTAACCTACCAATTAGTCATCTATTTACATAAAAGTCCAACCATAGGTCAAACTATACACTTTCAGATGATTGTAAAGAACTTTTTCATCACCCTTTTGAATATTTTAATATATTAAGTACCCTAAATCCTCAACTCCTTTTGTAAGGTCACTAACTCACATGGTGTAAATCTTAGGGCATCAAAAAGGAAAAAGGTCAACTTACCAATTTATGATCAATGCCAACTCATAAAACTTATCTTAGACATGGAGTTCAAAAATACATACATATAGACCATTTTTTTAGTTTTTATTCCTTTGCGAATCCATAAAAATGTGAAATGGTTTTTGACCTACTAATATTTAAGTAAGGACTATCATACTTGAGAGCCTTCAAAAATGTTTAACTTGCCCTCAAAATAACCTCAATTATTAAAACCGCTTGGATCAAACCTATATGAGTTAAACACACCCTTTTATTCCACAAAATAACTTTAAACACTTACCAATCTTCATTCAACACTTGCAACCAGTCAAAATGTGCATGCAGACCCTATGTACATAGAAGTCACTATGCCAAACCACCTTATAATGATCATGGAGGCATTTTAACATCTCCTTAACACATTTTACACATAGATACATCAAATTCAATTGGAAAAAACACTTTTTTATATTTATATACCTCAAATTCGTTAACTTTTCAAGATGAACATAGACTAGGTAGTGAACACTGAATAAAATGGTCAATTTGAACAAATGGTCATGAATGGATCTTTTAACTAGCTAAGCACATTTGAAACCATGTAATACACTTGTAAAGTTCATCTCCATACTCCATATCAACCTTACCTTCATTACTCATGATTTGACATTCTAAACCAGGCACCAAAATCTAACTAAAACTTGCTTTTAAGACCAATGTCCTTGAATAGATTTATTGAAGATTTTCATCACAAACCTATGGAGCAAGATCATGAAATTATTTCTGAACATTAAAAAATGAACTTATATGATTAAAAAAGTCTTTAAAACATAATATCATCTATTCTCATACAATAATTGCATTGTTATTTAAAAACTAGTCAACAACTCTACATAGATTTTTATTGATTGTAAACTCTTGTACATCTCCCAAAACACACACACTTGCTTCTATAAATGAAAAATGTCTCTTCAAAATGATATTTAGAGACACCAAACTGTCATATAGAGACTAAAAATCCCAAAACTTAGAATAATCCCACATATATATGCTCTCATTTGACTTGTAGTCCTACCTCATCATCAGATTGACTTTGACTAGGTTCTTAACTTCATTCTTTTCTTTGACTTAGAATCTTGCTTGATCTTCTCATTTCCTTGGGAAGATAAGGATTTTTATTTGAAAATTAAAGAAATAGTCCATTTTGAGACTATTTTTCATTCACCTCCTTGGGTCTCAAATCATTATGGATCCTTTTCTTCATCTTATGATGGTCATTCTTTGAAATAGAATTTTGACCATTCTAAAGAACCTTGTTATGTGAAATCTCTCTTGACATTTGAAATAAATGAAGTTTATTTGATTTTTAATACCTTTTGTATGGGACATATGCTGATTTATTAAATTTTCATTATCCTATTCATACACCTGATCATATTACTTCCTAATGAAGGCATTACAAGACATTTTAATATAACCAATCCCTTGACACCTATAGCACAATATTTCATGCTTTCCTTATGGAATATTTTACTATCTTGAGTGATGAAATTATTAATTCTTATCATTATATTTATCATAATTCCATGTAAATATCTTAATAGGAGATTTTCT
Organism: Torreya grandis; assembly: GCA_037957365.1. Taxonomy (NCBI): domain Eukaryota; kingdom Viridiplantae; phylum Streptophyta; class Pinopsida; order Cupressales; family Taxaceae; genus Torreya; species Torreya grandis. The sequence goes on from JARHVA010006027.1 coordinate 881,324, forward strand.
CTTTCAATCAATGATCCTGTGACACAATTGATGACAAGAATAATAATAATAACAATTGAAGGAGTTATCATACCTTAATGCATTGGGTTACTTTATTTGATTTGAAAACTTATATCTTTTTAAGTTGTAATTATTATTCATATTGTCATTCTTCTTGTCTTTACCAATACTCTCCTTAAAATGATTATTCTCCTAATCTATCATCATTGTATTCACACTCTTCTTATCATTTTGAACATCTTCATGTAATATTAGGCCTGATTTGTCATTTTAGACATTTTAATATATCAATAGATATTTAAGATCAATTGTAATTTTCTCAAAATGTTTCAAATTTTCTCATATCTTGATCTAGTTTCACCTATAAAGACTCCATCTAAAATGTTTATGTGACACATTATTCATCCTTACTCTTTACCTCTTCAACAAGGGTACAAACATAATTTTTAAGATGTTGAGTGATATCATCATGCTCCTTGAATTAATTTCTCAACCTTTATTCAAATAACCTAATTTGATCCTCATAGGTCTTGATCAAGGATGTTTGTTTTCTATTATTTCCTTGAAGCTTCAACTCTTCCAAGATATTTAGATATTTATTTTCAAGAGTGACTTACTCATCTTATTCCTTCGAGCTATCTCTACCATTGAGATCTCTACGTAAATACCATTCACATTCATCATCCCCAAGAGCCATGAATAGTGTCTCCTTAACTTCATCATGAAATGAATCATTATTATCTAATATGTTTCCTTATTTATAAGATGTGTTACTATCTTCTTCATGGTAAAGGCTCTTACTACATTTGTATGACTCCTCCCCATCTTTTCTTTTGAATAATTTTTTGTACTTGTCAGGACCCTCAGATTTATTGGGCTCATCCTCATGAGATTATTTATTATCTTCCTTATGTTTAGACTTGCCTCTATCTAGGAAATTAGCTATAAAATTACTAAATTTACCACATGATAAACATTTGAATGTATGCTTCCCCTCATATTTACCTAATCCTACACTCAATTTTATTGCAATCATGTCTTCAAGTTGATCTTCATTAAGATCAAACTCTTCAAGACTTAACTTTCTCTTCTTTCCTTTTTTCCTTGATCATCTTGAAGGTTACTTCCTTGTTTGGTGTTTTGTCCTCGTTGACTCTCATATCTAGGTAGTAAGGATGTCATGTAATTCATCCAGCTTCATCTTATTGAGATCATGACTTTCTTCTACGTTAGAAATCTTTGAATCAAACTTGAGGGTGAAACACCTTAATAAATTCTATACAATATAATCTTCTTCAATCACCTCTCTAAGACCTTTGATCATTTTTACCACATAATAATCCCTTAGAAGATAGGATGACATATTGTCTTATTCATTCATTTTGAGGCACTCAAATTGCATTCAATAAGTTTGTAATTTAACCCACTTAATCTTTGGATCTCCTTCATAGATGATCTATAATTTATCCTAGATTTTCTTGGAAAATTTATAATGGATTAACTTGGTGAACTCAACCTATGATAGGCCACAAATGATAAGAATTCATATATTTAAAAAATTTCTCACTCAACTTCTTGTTAGGAGAACTAGTTAGAGGAGTAGTGAGTGTGGAAAAACCATCCATAATAGATTACCAAATGTCAAAACCTAGAGACATAATGTAGGTCCTCATCTTTAAACTCTACAATTAATAGTTATATCCATTCAATAGTGGTGCTTTTTTATTATAAAAACCACCTTTCATTTTATGACCACCAATTATACCTTTAATAACCTTCAAGTGGTTAAAATTATAAAAAAGGTATGGATATGATACCAATTATTAGAGGTAAAATCACTAAGATGGGTGGGGGGGGAGTGAATAAGTTATATAATTAATCAAATTCCAATTTCAAATCCTTAATCTCTTAACCAATCAATAGAATCAATTATGAAGCATATAAACCAATTATTGCAAAGAACAAAGGAAACTATGCAAGATCAACACTCATAACACATGGATTATGTAGGAAACCATCGTGGGATATGAAACCCATTATCAAGTATAAAAAAAAAATGGAATACATTCCTATAAAATATTTACAAATAAGAGACTTTAGTGAAACACCCACTTCACAAGGAGAACAAACCTCGGAGCATGAAAATACACCCACTTATCCCAGATGTTGAGCATAGGCACAACACATTCTGATAATAAAACCTCCAAAACATTGATTTCCTTTCAATATGATGGATAAATAGATAAAATAAACTCTCTTAAACATTTCAAGCCTTCACACATAATCAATGCATCCAAATCAGCCTTTTGGATCACTCTACACTTCTTCACTCTTTCTCAATATTTAACCCTATAATAACACTATAATAACATCAAAAATATAACCTCCAAGTCATAAAAATATCCTAAACCTGATATTATCTTCAATCCATCCATAAATCACATTCATGCTTCTATTTTATTCATTTTTAAGACTCTATAAACCTTCATTTTATTTTATGCTCTTTATAGAGCCTTCATGATCACCATCTACTTGGTCAGCAATATGATATAATTTAACCCTTAAGGATTATATGACACTTATAATAAGATAAATTTCACATATGTAGGTCATACATATATTTTATACATGACCATTAAAAAGCATCATGTTTCAATTAGGCCTTAGGGAATCCATTATAAGTCCATGGAGACCTATTCATCCATTTAGCACTTCACTGAGCAAAACTAGGAACACAAGACCAAATTAAATCACATAGGTCTTCTCCATATCACCCATAATACATCATAAAGTTATTAACTTCATCACTATGTACCTTTTCATATGTAAAACCTATCAATCATTTGCCTTGTACATGAAAACACCATGAATGAACCAAAAGTCAACTTGTAAGTAATTTTTCATACTAAAGATGGATTGCCCAAACCTCCAAAATATATATAAATGATCATCATGGAGTATAAATAACTATAAAATAGATAATTCACCTTGAAAAAATTTTAAAAAAAAACATCAATAAAAAATCAAACATCCTTCTTGGGTCACTTGCAGAATAAAGTCAAACCCTTAATCAAAATTGGACCATAATAAATGCATGTGTACAATGAATCAAACCTCCAAATCATTTTTACTAGATTTAAATTTAAGGTATCTACCACTTTTATTATTGTACCACCATAAAATTCATACAACATCAAAATTTATTAAGAAAACATTATAGACTATTTTTCCTTTGTAAATTTAAATATTTGAATTCCAATGGTCACTTTTAAATGCAATTTTGACTATAGAAACTAGTTAAATCTACTTGAGAGACCAAATTTTCACTATGATTAAATTTTATATATATCATGTAAAGACCTAAAATTTTAAACACATTATCTAGTCATAAATCTTAACAAACCCGTTTGAGAACTTTCTTTTGACACCTTCACACATGCAAATTGTGATGTCATCAATCTGCTTACTCGGGAAGTTTTACCAAGATGATTAGGATAACCTAGACATTTAAAAGACTATTCCAATGGATTAATTTAATTATAAAAGTAAAAAAATCACTATTTACCCCTAATATAACTCCTAAAACATGTTAAATACATCACCAACATCCATAGCCTTGCCTAACCAAGCAAACATGTCAAGGTCTATGCATGCTCACTAAGGCACACTTTATCACTAAGAACCATGCATAAAAATCAAATAATGAACAATATTGACCACCTTATGTACATAATTGACAAAAAATCAACAATATACCCATTTTTTATTTATTTCAAAACTTTTAAATGTTTTCAAAGCCAACAACAAAGCTTATGCACATACTTCTTTCCCTCTATAAACACTTTCTCCCCCTTTGAAACAATTACAAAATGGTGTTACCTAGTGATAAAAACATTATAAAACTAAAATGGAATACCCCTAAGTCACCTAAACTTGGTAACCCCTTGATAATCTTCAAACCATCTCTAACCATGATAAAATTTCATAGTTGCCTTCAAAGTTTCTCTCACAATCCACCCATAGAATGAAGAGTGGACATTAAATATATTTATCAAACATATATGATGCATAAATCCAACTAAAAAGAAATATTAAAGTATGACCATACCTTTTTATTATGAATAAAGTGACTAAAAACCAATGTTCTTCATACTAGCCTTGTTTAGAGGCCTAGAAGCCCTAACTGAACCTTACAGAGCCCATAACTTTCTATATATTCACCTTCATGATTTGAAATTTAATATATAGAGTAAAATAATATTACCCATCATGCATGAAAATAATCATAGTCTAAAGTTTCCTCTACACCATAGTTACTTCATAAATTGACCTACTAATTAACCCTCCATTTTCATAAAAGCTCAACCATAGGTCAAACTATACACTTCTAGATGACTGTACAAATTTTTTTGAGCACACTTTTATCCATTTTAATATATTAATTATCCTCATATGTCAAATCCTTTGGGAAGGTCACTAACTCACATGGTGTAAATCCTAGGGCATAAAAAGGAATAAGGTCAACTTACCACCTTTTGATCAACACCAGTTCCTAAAACTTCTCTCACACCTATAATTAAATAATACATAAATTTGGACCAATTTTTGATGTTTTATTCCATTGGGAACCCATAGAACCATGAAATGTTTTTTGATCTACTAGTCTTTAAGGACTATCATACCCAAGATCCTTCAAAATTAAACTTACCCTCAAAAGGCCTTCAAATCCTAAAAACACCTAGATCACACTTGTATGAGGTAAACAAAAAATTATATGCCATAAATTCACTTTTAACACTCACCAATCTTCATTTGACAGTCAAATTGCACATGAAGACCTAATGTACACAATAGTCACTATGCCAAAACACCTTAAAATGATCATGGAGGCCTTATGATATATCCTCAACACCTTTTGGACATCAAAACATAAAATACAAATAGACACAACACTTATATGACTTCATAGACCTAAAATTCATCAAATTCACAAGATGAACACACATTAAGCAATGAACATTGAATAAAATGGTCAAATTAAACAAATGTCCATGAATGACTATTTTGACTAGTTGAGCACATATTAAGCTACGGAATACACTTGGATAAGTCCTATACATATTACATATAAACCTTACCTTCATTATTCATGATTTAACCTTTTAAACCAATCATCATAATTTGACTAAAACTTGTTTTTAGGAACAATGTCCCTGAATAGATTTTTTGATGCTTTTCATCACAAATGTATGGAGAAAGATCATGAACTTGTTGTTCCAACTTAACGAGTGACCTTATATGATCACCAAAAGTATTGAAAACATAATATTTTCTATTATCATACCAAAATTGAATTGGTCTTTAAACACTAATCAACAACTCTACACAGCTTTATATTGATTATAGACTCTTGTAATTCTCCTAGAGCACACACACATGCTTATACAAATGAAAGATGTATATTAATAAGCATATGTAGATGCACCTACCTATCATATATATATTAAAGGTCCCAAAACTTAGGATACTCACACATTTCTATCCTCTCATTTGACTTCCAATACTGACTCATCATCAAATTAACTTTGATTGGGTTTTTAATTTCATTCTTTCCTTTTGAGTCAAAATCCTTCTTGATATTCCTATTTCCTTGGGAAGATAAGGCTTGATATTTGACACTTGAACTTTTACCTTTTTTTTTCATGACAAATATTCCATTTTGAACATGTTTTTCATTCACCTCCTTGGGTCTCCATTAGTTATGGTTGTTTTTCTTCATGTTATGATGGTCATTCTTTGAAATAGAAATTTGACCATTCCTATAAAACCTTGATATGTGACCTCATTCTTGGCATTTTAAATAGATTAAGTTTCTCTAATTATGCATACCTTGTGTATGGGCCATATGATGATTCCTTGAAGTTTCATTATCCCATTCATACACATAATTATATGATTTATTGATGAAGGCATTGTAAAACCTTTCAATATGACTAATCCCTTGACACCTATATTACAAGATGCCATGATTTCCTTGTGGACTAGTTGATTATCATGAGTGATGATATTATTCATGATTGTCATTATCTTTCTCATAATTACATACAAATATCTCACTAGAATCTTTTCTCTTGTAATCAGTGATCCTATGACCAAATAGATGATAATAATAATGGTAACCATTGAAGGAGTTATCATACCTTAATGTATTAGGATGCTTGATTTGATTTTAATTCTTGTAGATTTTTAAGTTGTCATTCTTAATCACATTATCATTATTCTTATCCTTAATAATACTCTCCTTAACATGATTAGTCTATTGAATTATCATCACTATCTTCTCACTCTTCTTATCATTTTAAACATATTCATGGAATCCTATGCCTAATTTATCATTTAAAAACTTTTGAATACTCAATAGATCAGTAATATCAACTATACTTTTCTTAAATTTATGATATGTTTTAATATTGCATATATCTTGATCTAGTTTCACCTTTAAAGACTCCATCTCTAATTTTAATGTGACATGTTATTCATCTTAACTATTAACCTCTTTATCAAGGGTACAAACCTAAGTTTCAAGATGTTGAGTGATAGCATCATGATCCTTGACTTCATTATTCAACCTTTTTTTAAAGAACCCAATTTTTTCCTCATATGTCTTGATCAAGGATGATTGTTATTTGTTTTTTTCTTGTAGACATTGTATCTCTTCTAAGATATTTACATATTTTTTCAAGATTTAATTACTCATATTATTCCTCTAAGCTAGCTCCACCAAAGATATCTCTTCCTAAAGATAATTCATCCTTAAGAGCTATGAAAAATGTCTCTTTTTCCTCATCATGAGATGAATCATCATTTTATGATGTTTTTCCTTCTTATTCAATAGATGAGTTACTATCTACTTCATGTTAAAGTCTCTTACTGCCTTTGTATGACTCATTCTTGCCATTTCATTTATTGAAGAACTTTTTGTACTTGTTAGAACCTTAAAATTTAATGTGCTCATCCTCATGATATTCCTTAGGAGCTTCCTTGTGTTCATACTTGCCTCTATCTAAGCACTTAGTTTAAAAATGACATGAGACCAACTTTTCACTAACATAATTTTTTTACATACATCATGTCAAGATATAATATTTTAAACACTTTATTTTGAAACCTTCACACGTGCGAATGCTGATATCATCAATCTACTTACTCAAGAAGTTCTACCAAGATGACTACAATAACCTAGACCTTCACAAGACTATTCAAATGGACTTATTTCACATCCAAAAGTAAAACAATAACTATTTTTACCTAATATTACTCCTCAAACATGGTCAATACATCACTAACATCCATCACCTTGCCTAACCAAGCAAACACTGTAAGGTACATGTATGCTCACTAATGGACATTTTGTCATTGAGAACCATGCATAAAAATAAAATCATGAACACTATTGGACACCATATGGAAATAATTAAAAAAATAAACATTCTCCCCCTTTTTTATTGATGTCAACACTTACAAATGTTTTCAAAGCCAATAACAAAGCTTATGCACATACTTTTTTCCCTCTAAAATCACTTTTTCCCCCTTTGACACAATGATAAAGTGGGCTTACTTGTTGATACTAAGAACCTTTATATGTATTAAAATACAACATCAATAAGCTATATCTTATGAGATATGATATAAACTTTGTTTATCACTATGCATACCAATCCTTACCATGACTACCTCAGGCTTGCCCATTGACAACACTCTTATTTGACCATGAACTACTATATGAACAAGAAATGAATAATATGAAGCAAATAATAGTGATAAAACCTTTATAAAACTCATATGTACTCCACCTATGTCACTTAAAATTTTTCACCCCTTAAGCATCCTCATACCATCTCTAACCATGATAAAATTTCATAGTTGGCTTCAAATTTTCTCTCACAAGCCACACATAGAATGAAGATTGGACGTTTAAGATCTTTATAAAATATATATGATTCATAAATAAAATTTAGAAACATATTCAAGGAGAACCATACCTTTTTATTATGAATAAAATGACAAAAAATGATTCTTCTTCATACTAGCCTTGCTTAGAGGCATAGTAGCCCTACCTGAACCTTGAAGAGCCCATAACTTTATGCATATTCACACTTACAATTTGAAATTTAATACATATAATAAAATAATATTCCCCCTAATGCATGAAAATAATCATCATCCAAATATTATTTTACACCATAGTTCATTCATAAACTAACCTACCAATTAGTCATCTATTTACATAAAAGTCCAACCATAGGTCAAACTATACACTTTCAGATGATTGTAAAGAACTTTTTCATCACCCTTTTGAATATTTTAATATATTAAGTACCCTAAATCCTCAACTCCTTTTGTAAGGTCACTAACTCACATGGTGTAAATCTTAGGGCATCAAAAAGGAAAAAGGTCAACTTACCAATTTATGATCAATGCCAACTCATAAAACTTATCTTAGACATGGAGTTCAAAAATACATACATATAGACCATTTTTTTAGTTTTTATTCCTTTGCGAATCCATAAAAATGTGAAATGGTTTTTGACCTACTAATATTTAAGTAAGGACTATCATACTTGAGAGCCTTCAAAAATGTTTAACTTGCCCTCAAAATAACCTCAATTATTAAAACCGCTTGGATCAAACCTATATGAGTTAAACACACCCTTTTATTCCACAAAATAACTTTAAACACTTACCAATCTTCATTCAACACTTGCAACCAGTCAAAATGTGCATGCAGACCCTATGTACATAGAAGTCACTATGCCAAACCACCTTATAATGATCATGGAGGCATTTTAACATCTCCTTAACACATTTTACACATAGATACATCAAATTCAATTGGAAAAAACACTTTTTTATATTTATATACCTCAAATTCGTTAACTTTTCAAGATGAACATAGACTAGGTAGTGAACACTGAATAAAATGGTCAATTTGAACAAATGGTCATGAATGGATCTTTTAACTAGCTAAGCACATTTGAAACCATGTAATACACTTGTAAAGTTCATCTCCATACTCCATATCAACCTTACCTTCATTACTCATGATTTGACATTCTAAACCAGGCACCAAAATCTAACTAAAACTTGCTTTTAAGACCAATGTCCTTGAATAGATTTATTGAAGATTTTCATCACAAACCTATGGAGCAAGATCATGAAATTATTTCTGAACATTAAAAAATGAACTTATATGATTAAAAAAGTCTTTAAAACATAATATCATCTATTCTCATACAATAATTGCATTGTTATTTAAAAACTAGTCAACAACTCTACATAGATTTTTATTGATTGTAAACTCTTGTACATCTCCCAAAACACACACACTTGCTTCTATAAATGAAAAATGTCTCTTCAAAATGATATTTAGAGACACCAAACTGTCATATAGAGACTAAAAATCCCAAAACTTAGAATAATCCCACATATATATGCTCTCATTTGACTTGTAGTCCTACCTCATCATCAGATTGACTTTGACTAGGTTCTTAACTTCATTCTTTTCTTTGACTTAGAATCTTGCTTGATCTTCTCATTTCCTTGGGAAGATAAGGATTTTTATTTGAAAATTAAAGAAATAGTCCATTTTGAGACTATTTTTCATTCACCTCCTTGGGTCTCAAATCATTATGGATCCTTTTCTTCATCTTATGATGGTCATTCTTTGAAATAGAATTTTGACCATTCTAAAGAACCTTGTTATGTGAAATCTCTCTTGACATTTGAAATAAATGAAGTTTATTTGATTTTTAATACCTTTTGTATGGGACATATGCTGATTTATTAAATTTTCATTATCCTATTCATACACCTGATCATATTACTTCCTAATGAAGGCATTACAAGACATTTTAATATAACCAATCCCTTGACACCTATAGCACAATATTTCATGCTTTCCTTATGGAATATTTTACTATCTTGAGTGATGAAATTATTAATTCTTATCATTATATTTATCATAATTCCATGTAAATATCTTAATAGGAGATTTTCTCTTTCAATCAATGATCCTGTGACACAATTGATGACAAGAATAATAATAATAACAATTGAAGGAGTTATCATACCTTAATGCATTGGGTTACTTTATTTGATTTGAAAACTTATATCTTTTTAAGTTGTAATTATTATTCATATTGTCATTCTTCTTGTCTTTACCAATACTCTCCTTAAAATGATTATTCTCCTAATCTATCATCATTGTATTCACACTCTTCTTATCATTTTGAACATCTTCATGTAATATTAGGCCTGATTTGTCATTTTAGACATTTTAATATATCAATAGATATTTAAGATCAATTGTAATTTTCTCAAAATGTTTCAAATTTTCTCATATCTTGATCTAGTTTCACCTATAAAGACTCCATCTAAAATGTTTATGTGACACATTATTCATCCTTACTCTTTACCTCTTCAACAAGGGTACAAACATAATTTTTAAGATGTTGAGTGATATCATCATGCTCCTTGAATTAATTTCTCAACCTTTATTCAAATAACCTAATTTGATCCTCATAGGTCTTGATCAAGGATGTTTGTTTTCTATTATTTCCTTGAAGCTTCAACTCTTCCAAGATATTTAGATATTTATTTTCAAGAGTGACTTACTCATCTTATTCCTTCGAGCTATCTCTACCATTGAGATCTCTACGTAAATACCATTCACATTCATCATCCCCAAGAGCCATGAATAGTGTCTCCTTAACTTCATCATGAAATGAATCATTATTATCTAATATGTTTCCTTATTTATAAGATGTGTTACTATCTTCTTCATGGTAAAGGCTCTTACTACATTTGTATGACTCCTCCCCATCTTTTCTTTTGAATAATTTTTTGTACTTGTCAGGACCCTCAGATTTATTGGGCTCATCCTCATGAGATTATTTATTATCTTCCTTATGTTTAGACTTGCCTCTATCTAGGAAATTAGCTATAAAATTACTAAATTTACCACATGATAAACATTTGAATGTATGCTTCCCCTCATATTTACCTAATCCTACACTCAATTTTATTGTAATCATGTCTTCAAGTTGATCTTCATTAAGATCAAACTCTTCAAGACTTAACTTTCTCTTCTTTCCTTTTTTCCTTGATCATCTTGAAGGTTACTTCCTTGTTTGGTGTTTTGTCCTCGTTGACTCTCATATCTAGGTAGTAAGGATGTCATGTAATTCATCCAGCTTCATCTTATTGAGATCATGACTTTCTTCTACGTTAGAAATCTTTGAATCAAACTTGAGGGTGAAACACCTTAATAAATTCTATACAATATAATCTTCTTCAATCACCTCTCTAAGACCTTTGATCATTTTTACCACATAATAATCCCTTAGAAGATAGGATGACATATTGTCTTATTCATTCATTTTGAGGCACTCAAATTGCATTCAATAAGTTTGTAATTTAACCCACTTAATCTTTGGATCTCCTTCATAGATGATCTATAATTTATCCTAGATTTTCTTGGAAAATTTATAATGGATTAACTTGGTGAACTCAACCTATGATAGGCCACAAATGATAAGAATTCATATATTTAAAAAATTTCTCACTCAACTTCTTGTTAGGAGAACTAGTTAGAGGAGTAGTGAGTGTGGAAAAACCATCCATAATAGATTACCAAATGTCAAAACCTAGAGACATAATGTAGGTCCTCATCTTTAAACTCTACAATTAATAGTTATATCCATTCAATAGTGGTGCTTTTTTATTATAAAAACCACCTTTCATTTTATGACCACCAATTATACCTTTAATAACCTTCAAGTGGTTAAAATTATAAAAAAGGTATGGATATGATACCAATTATTAGAGGTAAAATCACTAAGATGGGTGGGGGGGGAGTGAATAAGTGATATAATTAATCAAATTCCAATTTCAAATCCTTAATCTCTTAACCAATCAATAGAATCAATTATGAAGCATATAAACCAATTATTGCAAAGAACAAAGGAAACTATGCAAGATCAACACTCATAACACATGGATTATGTAGGAAACCATCGTGGGATATGAAACCCATTATCAAGTATAAAAAAAAAATGGAATACATTCCTATAAAATATTTACAAATAAGAGACTTTAGTGAAACACCCACTTCACAAGGAGAACAAACCTCGGAGCATGAAAATACACCCACTTATCCCAGATGTTGAGCATAGGCACAACACATTCTGATAATAAAACCTCCAAAACATTGATTTCCTTTCAATATGATGGATAAATAGATAAAATAAACTCTCTTAAACATTTCAAGCCTTCACACATAATCAATGCATCCAAATCAGCCTTTTGGATCACTCTACACTTCTTCACTCTTTCTCAATATTTAACCCTATAATAACACTATAATAACATCAAAAATATAACCTCCAAGTCATAAAAATATCCTAAACCTGATATTATCTTCAATCCATCCATAAATCACATTCATGCTTCTATTTTATTCATTTTTAAGACTCTATAAACCTTCATTTTATTTTATGCTCTTTATAGAGCCTTCATGATCACCATCTACTTGGTCAGCAATATGATATAATTTAACCCTTAAGGATTATATGACACTTATAATAAGATAAATTTCACATATGTAGGTCATACATATATTTTATATATGACCATTAAAAAGCATCATGTTTCAATTAGGCCTTAGGGAATCCATTATAAGTCCATGGAGACCTATTCATCCATTTAGCACTTCACTGAGCAAAACTAGGAACACAAGACCAAATTAAATCACATAGGTCTTCTCCATATCACCCATAATACATCATAAAGTTATTAACTTCATCACTATGTACCTTTTCATATGTAAAACCTATCAATCATTTGCCTTGTACATGAAAACACCATGAATGAACCAAAAGTCAACTTGTAAGTAATTTTTCATACTAAAGATGGATTGCCCAAACCTCCAAAATATATATAAATGATCATCATGGAGTATAAATAACTATAAAATAGATAATTCACCTTGAAAAAATTTAAAAAAAAAACATCAATAAAAAATCAAACATCCTTCTTGGGTCACTTGCAGAATAAAGTCAAACCCTTAATCAAAATTGGACCATAATAAATGCATGTGTACAATGAATCAAACCTCCAAATCATTTTTACTAGATTTAAATTTAAGGTATCTACCACTTTTATTATTGTACCACCATAAAATTCATACAACATCAAAATTTATTAAGAAAACATTATAGACTATTTTTCCTTTGTAAATTTAAATATTTGAATTCCAATGGTCACTTTTAAATGCAATTTTGACTATAGAAACTAGTTAAATCTACTTGAGAGACCAAATTTTCACTATGATTAAATTTTATATATATCATGTAAAGACCTAAAATTTTAAACACATTATCTAGTCATAAATCTTAACAAACCCGTTTGAGAACTTTCTTTTGACACCTTCACACATGCAAATTGTGATGTCATCAATCTGCTTACTCGGGAAGTTTTACCAAGATGATTAGGATAACCTAGACATTTAAAAGACTATTCCAATGGATTAATTTAATTATAAAAGTAAAAAAATCACTATTTACCCCTAATATAACTCCTAAAACATGTTAAATACATCACCAACATCCATAGCCTTGCCTAACCAAGCAAACATGTCAAGGTCTATGCATGCTCACTAAGGCACACTTTATCACTAAGAACCATGCATAAAAATCAAATAATGAACAATATTGACCACCTTATGTACATAATTGACAAAAAATCAACAATATACCCATTTTTTATTTATTTCAAAACTTTTAAATGTTTTCAAAGCCAACAACAAAGCTTATGCACATACTTCTTTCCCTCTATAAACACTTTCTCCCCCTTTGAAACAATTACAAAATGGTGTTACCTAGTGATAAAAACATTATAAAACTAAAATGGAATACCCCTAAGTCACCTAAACTTGGTAACCCCTTGATAATCTTCAAACCATCTCTAACCATGATAAAATTTCATAGTTGCCTTCAAAGTTTCTCTCACAATCCACCCATAGAATGAAGAGTGGACATTAAATATATTTATCAAACATATATGATGCATAAATCCAACTAAAAAGAAATATTAAAGTATGACCATACCTTTTTATTATGAATAAAGTGACTAAAAACCAATGTTCTTCATACTAGCCTTGTTTAGAGGCCTAGAAGCCCTAACTGAACCTTACAGAGCCCATAACTTTCTATATATTCACCTTCATGATTTGAAATTTAATATATAGAGTAAAATAATATTACCCATCATGCATGAAAATAATCATAGTCTAAAGTTTCCTCTACACCATAGTTACTTCATAAATTGACCTACTAATTAACCCTCCATTTTCATAAAAGCTCAACCATAGGTCAAACTATACACTTCTAGATGACTGTACAAATTTTTTTGAGCACACTTTTATCCATTTTAATATATTAATTATCCTCATATGTCAAATCCTTTGGGAAGGTCACTAACTCACATGGTGTAAATCCTAGGGCATAAAAAGGAATAAGGTCAACTTACCACCTTTTGATCAACACCAGTTCCTAAAACTTCTCTCACACCTATAATTAAATAATACATAAATTTGGACCAATTTTTGATGTTTTATTCCATTGGGAACCCATAGAACCATGAAATGTTTTTTGATCTACTAGTCTTTAAGGACTATCATACCCAAGATCCTTCAAAATTAAACTTACCCTCAAAAGGCCTTCAAATCCTAAAAACACCTAGATCACACTTGTATGAGGTAAACAAAAAATTATATGCCATAAATTCACTTTTAACACTCACCAATCTTCATTTGACAGTCAAATTGCACATGAAGACCTAATGTACACAATAGTCACTATGCCAAAACACCTTAAAATGATCATGGAGGCCTTATGATATATCCTCAACACCTTTTGGACATCAAAACATAAAATACAAATAGACACAACACTTATATGACTTCATAGACCTAAAATTCATCAAATTCACAAGATGAACACACATTAAGCAATGAACATTGAATAAAATGGTCAAATTAAACAAATGTCCATGAATGACTATTTTGACTAGTTGAGCACATATTAAGCTACGGAATACACTTGGATAAGTCCTATACATATTACATATAAACCTTACCTTCATTATTCATGATTTAACCTTTTAAACCAATCATCATAATTTGACTAAAACTTGTTTTTAGGAACAATGTCCCTGAATAGATTTTTTGATGCTTTTCATCACAAATGTATGGAGAAAGATCATGAACTTGTTGTTCCAACTTAACGAGTGACCTTATATGATCACCAAAAGTATTGAAAACATAATATTTTCTATTATCATACCAAAATTGAATTGGTCTTTAAACACTAATCAACAACTCTACACAGCTTTATATTGATTATAGACTCTTGTAATTCTCCTAGAGCACACACACATGCTTATACAAATGAAAGATGTATATTAATAAGCATATGTAGATGCACCTACCTATCATATATATATTAAAGGTCCCAAAACTTAGGATACTCACACATTTCTATCCTCTCATTTGACTTCCAATACTGACTCATCATCAAATTAACTTTGATTGGGTTTTTAATTTCATTCTTTCCTTTTGAGTCAAAATCCTTCTTGATATTCCTATTTCCTTGGGAAGATAAGGCTTGATATTTGACACTTGAACTTTTACCTTTTTTTTTCATGACAAATATTCCATTTTGAACATGTTTTTCATTCACCTCCTTGGGTCTCCATTAGTTATGGTTGTTTTTCTTCATGTTATGATGGTCATTCTTTGAAATAGAAATTTGACCATTCCTATAAAACCTTGATATGTGACCTCATTCTTGGCATTTTAAATAGATTAAGTTTCTCTAATTATGCATACCTTGTGTATGGGCCATATGATGATTCCTTGAAGTTTCATTATCCCATTCATACACATAATTATATGATTTATTGATGAAGGCATTGTAAAACCTTTCAATATGACTAATCCCTTGACACCTATATTACAAGATGCCATGATTTCCTTGTGGACTAGTTGATTATCATGAGTGATGATATTATTCATGATTGTCATTATCTTTCTCATAATTACATACAAATATCTCACTAGAATCTTTTCTCTTGTAATCAGTGATCCTATGACCAAATAGATGATAATAATAATGGTAACCATTGAAGGAGTTATCATACCTTAATGTATTAGGATGCTTGATTTGATTTTAATTCTTGTAGATTTTTAAGTTGTCATTCTTAATCACATTATCATTATTCTTATCCTTAATAATACTCTCCTTAACATGATTAGTCTATTGAATTATCATCACTATCTTCTCACTCTTCTTATCATTTTAAACATATTCATGGAATCCTATGCCTAATTTATCATTTAAAAACTTTTGAATACTCAATAGATCAGTAATATCAACTATACTTTTCTTAAATTTATGATATGTTTTAATATTGCATATATCTTGATCTAGTTTCACCTTTAAAGACTCCATCTCTAATTTTAATGTGACATGTTATTCATCTTAACTATTAACCTCTTTATCAAGGGTACAAACCTAAGTTTCAAGATGTTGAGTGATAGCATCATGATCCTTGACTTCATTATTCAACCTTTTTTTAAAGAACCCAATTTTTTCCTCATATGTCTTGATCAAGGATGATTGTTATTTGTTTTTTTCTTGTAGACATTGTATCTCTTCTAAGATATTTACATATTTTTTCAAGATTTAATTACTCATATTATTCCTCTAAGCTAGCTCCACCAAAGATATCTCTTCCTAAAGATAATTCATCCTTAAGAGCTATGAAAAATGTCTCTTTTTCCTCATCATGAGATGAATCATCATTTTATGATGTTTTTCCTTCTTATTCAATAGATGAGTTACTATCTACTTCATGTTAAAGTCTCTTACTGCCTTTGTATGACTCATTCTTGCCATTTCATTTATTGAAGAACTTTTTGTACTTGTTAGAACCTTAAAATTTAATGTGCTCATCCTCATGATATTCCTTAGGAGCTTCCTTGTGTTCATACTTGCCTCTATCTAAGCACTTAGTTTAAAAATGACTAGCTTTACCATATGAGAAAAATTTTAAATTAATATTCCCTTCATATTTACCTGATCCCACATTAATTTTTTTTGTAATCATGGCTTCAAGTTTATCTTCATTAAGATCAAAGTCTCTGAGACTTAATTTACTCTTCTTTCCTTTTGTTTCCTTGATCGCCTTGAAGGATGCTTCCTTCATGGGTGATTTGTCCTCATTGACTCCCATCTGATAAGTAGTAAGGATGCCATGTAATTCATCCATCTTCTTCTTTGTAAGATCATGAATCTCTTCTACAGTAGAAATTTTTGAATCAAACTTGAGGGTGAGGGACCTTAATACTTTATATACAATAGTAGCTTCTTCTATCTCCTATCCAAGAGCTTTGATCATGTTTACCACCTCATCAACCCTTAGAAAATAGGATTCCAAATTACCTTCTTCCTTCATTTTGAGTCCCTCAAATTTCCTTTGGTTGGCTTTTAATTTATCCAAGTTAACCTTTAAATATCCTTCATAGATGATCTATAATTTATCTAATATCTTTTTGTTAGATTTGAAATTTAATACCTTGGTTAAATCATCCTATGATAGGCCAAAAATTATATAATTCATATCTTTATAATTGTTCTCACTTAACTTCTTATCAACTAAACCAGTTGGAGGAGTAGGGGGTGTGGAATAACCATCCATAATACATTTCCAAATGTCAAAACCTAGAGAAATTATGTAGGTCCTCATCTTTGCACTCCAAAAATTATAGTCAAATCCATTTAACAATGGTTATTTATTAGTAGAGAAACCACCTTGCATTTGATGACTACCCATTGTACCTTTGATCATCTTCAAGTGGTTAAACTTGTAAAGAAGGTATGGCTCTGATACTAATTTTTAGATGTAAAATCACTAAGATTTTGGGGGTGAATTATTGATACAATATATTTAGTTCTAATTCCAAAACTTCAACTCTTAAACAATCAAAAAAAGCATTCATGAAGATTATAAACTACTTATTACAAATAATAAAGGAAACTATACAATATAAACACTCATAACACATGGATTATATGGGAAACCCTCATGTGGGATAAAACCCACAAAAATGTCTACAAAAAATTAGACTATAGTCTTATAATATATTTATAGATAAGAGACTTTAGTGAAGTGCCCACTTCAAAAGGAAGACCAACCCCTGAGCATTAAAAAGCTCCCACTTATCCTAGATGTTGATCACTCACACATCTTTTGATATCAACACCTATATATTTATGCTCCATTTAAATTTGATGGAGAAACACTTAATATCAAATCTCTTCAACCTTTAAATCCTTCACACACAATCAATGCATACAAAAATAACCTTTTAGATCACTTACACTTCTTCACTCGTTCTAAATATTCAAATCTATAAGAACACTGTAATAACATCAAAAATATGACCTTTAGGTCATACACATATTCCTAAACATAATATTATCTTTTAATCCATCCATCAATCACATTCATACTTCTCTTTTCTAATATTTTAAAACTCTATAAACTTTCATCTTTGTTTATGCTCTTTATAAAACCTTCATGATCACCATCTATTTTCTTAGGCATAATACATACCTTAATATTTAAGGATTTTATCAAACTTATGATAAGATCAATTTAAACTACATAGGTCATCCATAGGTTTGATAGTTCACCCATAAGAAACATCACCTTCCAATTAGGCCTTAAGAAGCCCTTATAGGTCCATAGAGATTATTTCATCATTTTAATGCTTCACTAAGTAAAAATAAGAACACAAAACCACTTCAAAGCACATAGATACTCATCATATGAACCCTAAGACACATTAAAATGATTAAATTCATCCATAAACACATTTACATATGAAAAACCTATCAATCATTTACCTTATAGGTGAAAACACCATGAATGAATCAAAAGTCAACTTGTAAGCAATTGTTCACACTATAGATGGATTGGTTAAATCTAAAAAATCCATATAGATTATCCTCATAGAGTTTTAAAAAATCTCCAATAGATAATTAATCTTGAAACATCCAAACACCATAAATAAAAAATAAAACATCTTTCTCAAGTCACTTGCCAAAGAAAGTCAAACACTTAATCAACTTTAGATGGAAATAAATGCAATTATAAGAATAGTCAAACCTCCAAATCATTTTTCAAGGATTACCCTTGAATTTATATACCACTTTTTTTTTATAGCACCATCAAATTCATAAATTATAAAAATTTATTAAAAAACCATTATAGACTCATGTTCCTTTGTAAATTCAAATATTTGAATTCCAACGATCACTTTTTAATGTAAATTTAACTATGGAAACTAGTAAAATTTTCTTGAGAGACCAAATTTACACTACCATAACATTTTATAGACTTAATGTCAAGACCTAAACTTTTAAACACATGATCTATGTACAAATCTTAATAAACCCATGTGACCAATTTCTTCTGACAGTTTCACATGTGTGAATACTGAGGTCATCAATATGCTTACTCAAGAAGTTCTACTAGGATGACTAGGTGATAACCTAGACCCTCATAAGGATTTTCCAATGGACTCATTTCACTTCCACAAGTACACCAAGAACTATTAACCCCTTATATGACTCCTTAGACATGGTCAATACATCTTCAACATCTATCACCCTGCCTAATAAAGCAAACACTACAAGGTCCATGCATACTCACTAAAGAACACTTTGTCATTGAGAAACATGCATAAAAATAAAATATTTAACACTCTTGAAAACCTTAGGGACATAATTTATAACACCTCAAAAAAACTAACACATATAAATCTCTCTAATAAATAAAGAGGATCAATATCTATGAATAATTACTTGAAAATAAACCTGTCAAGCCTCAATATCTCCCTTGGAAAATGGTACTTTTCAATATATTCTTATGGTTTGTAAAGATAACAAAGATAGGTAAATTATAGGCTACATGAACTCTTGTATGAATCCAAAAGACTTTTTATACAAGTCAATATTCTTCTCTCCAAAGCAATTATGAAATCCTAAGTAATGGCTCTTTACGTAGAATGGTGGATAAGCAGATGCACAGATAAATGATTATCTTTATCTCTCTCATGAAATTGGTGAAAATTATGTGTTTATATAGTTGTATCTAACCCTAAAATGTTTTTAAGTCTTAGTTGATAGAGACAACCCAATCAACCATGTTCTTTAATAAATAAGTTAGTTAGCTACTAGATTAGGTCATTCAAGATAGTCCCATAATGTGCTTCTTTTTAATAATAGAGTTAGACCATGAAAATTTGTTCAATAAATGATAAAAATAGGTTTTTTCTTAGGTAGGGACTATTACAGGTAGTGAATTAATTGGAAGAGTGTCAATTGGAGGTGTCATATCTTAAGGAAATGTATATGAGAGGTTTATGTTGGTTTTAAGTGGTGGTATAGGGGACAATAATATTTTGAAGCACTAATGGTCTACCTACCCCTTTCTTGGTGTACCCTTTAAGGCATATACTGAGAGAGATTGAGACTCGATGGGTTCTTGAAAGAGATAAAACATCAGTAATTGATAAATTTTAAAAATACGATGTGTATACACATATCACCACATCATAAATACTCATACCACATCATAAAAACTCATGATAAGGTAATTAATGACACTCCAATCACACATAAAAATAAATATGAAATATATTTCCATTATGATTCATAAAAATCACAATTGGGGTAGGTGAAGAGCATAATAGGGAAAAATTCAAAATAAAATATGTGATCACCTCCATGTTTCTAGGTCACCCTACCAGTGGATATCATATGCATTAATGAATCACAAAAGAAAAAAAAAAGCACAAAGGAAATACATAACTAAGATGAAAAATAAAAATGAAAGTGTTTTATTGTACCAAGTCTAAGTATGAATTATTTTTAAGCACTTAAATGAAATGTGAGTGAATAGTGTTCATTTTACATTGATAACCACACTCTTTAGAACCTACAAGAAAATAGTAAGTAGTTTATTGGTGGTCTTTGAATATTTTTTTTCCCCTTTGATTCTCTAGTAAACATCTTATACAAAATAGTTATTAGATTGCTTATAAAGAACTCAAAAATCAAAACCTATAACTAAATGACTTAAAAATTAACCCAAAAACACCTACAAGAAAAATGTTAACAAATTTGAACATGCAAAAATTAAAATGAAAATTATGAGAAATCCATAAGTTAATTTTTAAAAATAAAATATAATTCTATGGAAAAAAGAAAATATAGAGAAGCCATAAATTATTTTAACTAAAACAAATATTTCAGCTTTAAATTCTAAATTTCTTATCGTAATTAATATTAAAATTCCAATAAAAATGAAAACTTATTTTCCAAACAAAACCAGGTTTATATAAACCCCCCTAAAATATATATAACCAAAAAAATAATTTGACATAAAATATGATTTCACCATTATATGCTAAACTTATTAAAATCTAAATTACAAAACCCTAATTTCAAGTCTGAAGATCCATATGATGGGAAAATTAATAAGATAAGGGGAAATAAAACTCAAAACACATTCTTGATCAAATAAAGTGAGGTGTGAGTTCCACTGGGAATTCCATAAATATCCATAAAAGTACACAAGGTTAGTGGTTCCTTCATTAGTGAAAATATAAAAATAAAAGAAATGAAACAATAAACTTAATTGTAGGACTTCAAGAGCCAAAGATAAAGATGAAATAAAACCAAATACTAAGATAAAAATTACATAAATAATACCTTCCTTTATGGATTCTTCACCTTGTAAAATGTAAGTGGAGTGTGGTTTGTATTATAGTATCAAATTGTCTTTGACAATGTCATCTTTGAAGAGTGTATCATCTCACTTTCATAACTTGAGGAATAGTTGATAAGAAGTAGAGTTGATACAAAATGTAGCTTTGATAACTAGAAAGTATTTATTATGAATCTTGAGCATCTAATAAGAAGAGGGGTGTCCATTTATTTATAGTAAAATTGAAAAAATGTGAGCCTTTCATCTTGTCTCTCAAATAAAGGGTGTATAGTTCACTCAAAATCATCACATCTATTAAGACATAGATCACCAATAAGATCCATTCATCTTATCCTAAATGAAGGATGGAGGATGTTACTCATAATATCCCAAGGAGTATTAATATTATTCCTTCATCTTCCATTCAATATGGAGGGTGGATAATGCTCCTCAAAATATCTCAAGGGAAAGAAATGTGACCCCTCCATCTTGAATGAAATATGAAGGGTGGATAATTCCCTTTAAAATATCTTAAAATTTGAAATAAGAGCCCTCCATCTTAATTCCAAGATGGAATTTGGATAATAATGCCTTGAAATTTGTTTTTAATATTATAGTTGGGGTCATAAAAAAATATGTCATGGAATATTAATATTATTTTGGAACAGAAGATGCTCTTTGAATGAGTTGTAAAATGGAAGAATAAGTAATTCAAATGAAATTATAATTCCAAATCTATGAAATTATAATTAGAAATAAGATTAATTAAACTAATAAAAAAGATTAATTTAATGAATAGAATTTTATATGAGGGCCCTCCATCTTATCTCCAACATGAAGGGTGGAGAAGGCTCCTTGGAAAGTGGTGAAAATAAGGGATAAAATAGAATCAATGAAATTTAAAATTCTAATTCCATGGAATTTATAATTGGATGAAGGATTAATTAAACTAATCAAAAGGATTAATTTAATTACTATAATATGAATTTATTTGATTTGATTGCAATAAGAGGAATTGATTAATGGACCAAATAGATGGAAATGACCAATGATGATGAGAAATATGATCATAGTGCCCAATGTGTATAGGCATGATATGGGTTATTTAGTGAATTCTAGGCTTGATTCACAACATTTTATAAAGTTACTCTTATTTTCATAAAACTCATTATAATTATAATTTTAGACAGGAAGTTGTGAAAATGGAGTGATATATTGATGGTGCCTTATTTTAGGACTGTTAGAACTACCATGAGCTAGGCTTCATCAATGGAGTTTAGCTAATAGGGTTATGTATGTGGTAAGTTAGTTACATTCTAACAATTATTATTAAGACATTATTTTCCATATAAAAAAAACCCATGTTTTGTTATTTTATTGTTGACTGATTGTCTATTGACTATTGAATATTGATTATACTTTTTTATTAGTATTTGGTTTGATCACAGATTTAAATGTGCTTTAATATTTTAATTAGTTTATTAATTTGATTGATTATGAAGTTTTTTTTTAATTGTATAACATCATATTATTCAATATTAATTTGGTTACCATTGTTTTTAGAACTTGGCTTTAATTGGTTTCATATTTTATAAACAGTATGATTAGGCTTGTATTTACAATAGCTTTGTTTCATGTGAAACACACACATATAATAATTTGTCTTGATAAATGTTGTCATTTTATTTACATTATGTGGCTTTGATATTAATATAATTTTTTCCTAAATCTTGATTGAATGGACTTTAGTCTATTAACTAGAATTATTTTATTATTATTCAAG